>CM021104.1:604284427-604319741 GCA_007115665.2 Sequoiadendron giganteum
AGAGGGAGGGAGAGAAAGAGGGAAGGAGGGAGATAGGGAGTGGTAGGGTGGGAGGGGTAGGTATAGAGAGAAGGGATTAGGGAGGAGAGGGAGGGGAGTAGGAGAGGTTTTGTGTGTGTGAGGGAGATAGGAAGTGGTAGGGTGAAAGAGATAGGTATAGAGAGAATTAGGGAGGAAGGGGTTGGATAGAGGTTGTGTGTGAGAGAGAGAGAGAGGGAGGAAGAGAGAGGGAAGGAGGGAGATAGGAAGTGGTAGGGTGGGAGGGATAGTGAGAGGGAGAGAAAGAGGTTGCATGGAGATAGAGAGAGGTAGGGTAGGAGAGGTAGGTATAGAGAGAGTTAGGGAGAGAGGGACGGGTGGGTGGAGAGAGAAGTAGAAAGAGGGGGGAAGTTTGGAAGGAGGGAGAGGTAGGTAGAAGAGAGGTGGGGTGGGATAGATTGAGGGAAGGTAGGCATAGAGAGGTAAGGTGCAAAGAATAAAGATAGAGGTAGGTAAAGCTAGATAGAGAGGTAGGGTGGGAGAGATGTACAAAGAGAAAGATCTAGTGTGCGAGAGAGAGAGAGAGAGGGGGGAAGGGAGAGGTAGAGAGAAGGAGAGGGAGGGATCGAGGGATAAAGGGAGGGATAAGTTGAAAGAGTGACCTCAAGTTTGAGGGATGGAGAGAGAGAGGGGAGGTGAGAGGAAGGGAGAGGTAGGGTGAGATATATTGAGAGAAATGTAGGTAGAGAGGGAGAGGGTGAGTAGAGATAGACAAAAGTATAGGTGGAAAGTGAGAGAGAGGGAGAGAGAGAGATGTATATATTTCTCTCAGCTCCTTGTATTTTTATTATAATAAATATAATATTTAAAACTCCCTTGCAACAATCCATCAAATAATTTTATTTATAATATATTAAATATTATAAAATGTATTTAATATTATATTAATATTAATACTATAACATGTTATATTTTAATTTGTAGTGATATTTATATATATTAATATTTCTAATTAAAAAATGGATATCCTTTCCATCAAATATTGTTTTATAATATATTATATTATTATATTTATATTTAATATAACATTAAATTTTTATATTAAATATAATGTATATTATATTAATATTAATATTTCCTAGTATTTAATAATTTATCATATATTATATTATATATTAATATATAATATATAAAAATATTTATATTAGCATTCATATTATAACATCTTAAATTTAAATCTATATTGATTTATATATGTTAATATTTTTGATTTAAATAAACGGATATATATTTCTTAAATTAAGATAATGGGTATCCACTATTTAAGTTTAAATAACAAATTTGTTTTATATTACATATATGTTTTTACCTTTAAAAATAGATATCTGTTTCTATCAGATATCCATTTTGCTTCATTATTTCTTTGGGATTTGGCTTGGGGGTGTCCACCTGAAAAGTCAACATCCCCAATGTGTTTATAGGGGTTGCAAGGATTTTTTGAACTTCACCCTTCATGCTAACAACTTTTTTCTCATCTAATTTTCATGAAACGAAAAGGTTTATTCAACAAATTGTCAGCATTCTACTGGGTAAGTGTAAAAAGATGGGTCCCAAAAAGAGGGCTTAAGTGGCTACTTTTTTTCTTTTCTGAAATCAGGAAATACTAACCTTGGACATGAAATTGAGGATAGTTACACTCAAAATTTTGATATGCAACAAAAACAAGGATCATAGTGCTCCGAGTCTAATTTCTAAACTACTAATTTATTTTGAAAATGGTTGAGATTAAGGGGTTCAAAAGAGGAACATACAAAAATTGGTGTTGTTTTTTTTAGAAAAACATAACATAGCAACTTTTGTACATCCCTAGCATGGTGAACTTTTTTTTAGTATTTTAAAAATCGCTTCAGTGAGAAATTAGCTAATAGTATGTAGTTGAGCACAATTTTTTTGATAATTTTTTAATGAATATTTAATTTTTTACTAATTTTCTAAGTGGATAGTTTTTGAAAAACAAAATTTTGGGTGTGCTACCCCTACAAATTTTGGAAACTAATTGATTTAAAAAAAAAATTGTAGAATGGTGTCTAGTTTTTTAAAATGTAATTTATTTGAAATTTTGATGAAAGGTTAATATATAATGAAAAAAACACCAAACACTATTTTTTTCCAAACAAGAGACACAAATGAAAGAAATTATAGATCAAAGGCTTAACATTGTCAAAAAGTGAAAAAAATTACATCGTTGGATAGCTAAAAGAGAGCCTAAAATTACCTAGGTGTTCGATTTGTTCGACATTGAAACACGTGCTATCCTAACGGTGAGCATGAACCTGATTATGTGAAATATTGTAGAATTTGCAAAAACACGTATTTGGTCGTTAGGAAGGCCCTCCAAGCCTTTGGATTGGTATTCCAAGGCAAATACCAAGCCCAAGGCTTGGGGATTCCCAAATCAAGATATATCTTAAGCGCATTATAACATGCTCGCTTTATTTGAATGCATTGAAAAAACGTGAGCATGTTATAACATACTCACATTTTGGTCTACATTTAATTTAGTTTTCTTCTCCTTTTATTTCTTTCTTCTTGTTATCTTTCATGGAAACTATATACATGTATAAGTTGACATTTACATATGGAAATTTACTTTCTTATACTTTAAGTTATATTTCATGTATATAGTTTTAGGATGTTTGAGAGTGGTTTTAGATCTCTAGGAGTTATAATGTAAATTCTAGTTTATGGAAGATCTCACAAATTTTAGTAATTAGCATGTCAAATTTCAGTAATCAAGAGGTCAAATTTTAGTAATTAGCAAGTTGTATTATTTGTCTCTCTATCTCACTCATTTTTTATCCCTTACACTCTAGACCTCTCTCTCACTATCTCCATCCCTTTATCCAATTCTCTCTCCCTCGATCTCAAGAACTCTCTCTCTCTCTCTCCTTTGCCCTTTGATTCTCTCTATCTCACTTTTCTCTCCCTCCCTCCCTCCTTCCCTCTCTACTTACCTCTATCTCCCTCCCTCCATGTTTCCCCTCCTCTCTCTTTATCTCTCTCTCTCTATCTCCTCTCTCTCTACCTACCTCTCCCTCCATCACTCCCTACCACTCTCTCTATTTCCCTCTACCTCACCTCTCTCTCACCTCCCTCTCTCTCCCTCCATACTCTCTTCTCCTCTTCTTCCCTATCTACTCTCTATCTCCCAATCACTTTCTCTACCTACCTCTACATCCATCACACCCTACCACTCTCTTTCTACACCTATTTATCTCACCTTTTTCTCCCTCCCTAGCTTTCCCCCTCCCTCATTCCCTCTCTACTTCTCTCTATCTCTCCTCTCTCTACCTCTTCTTCCCTCTCTACTTATTGTTGATGGTGTTTTCATGCACTTCACAACACAGGTAATACGTAGGTGCATTACCTCTCTTCAAAGATAATCTTCCATAATCAAATTGCAGAACACTATCCCAAGGTCTCTTAGATATCAGGTCATGACGATGCTTGGAATATTTCAGTTGTTTATGTGATTTGCTGGAATCATAGGGTGGCCTTACGTGGTTGAAGTGGTAGGGGAATTGAGTCAATAAATGGAGTTCTAGAGGTCTGAAATTGATATACTTTGCTTAGGCTCAAGCAATAGTCTTAGACTCCATTATTTTGTTGGATTTGGCTTTACAATGTGCAACGAACCTTGGCACAAGTTGTTTCTAAAAAAGGAGAAAAGGGAAAGGGCAAGGAAGAAAGATGTTTCCTGGACCTGCAACTACCTATGAACAGTGATCATGGAGGTTCCTGCTGTGGACAGTTTCCTTAAATAGGATTTCACTTAACCAAAATTCTCACAATATCATGAAATCAGTGCTATCTTCTAGGGATTGCAGATGTTCATCATTCATTCATCATGGAAGCATGAAAAAAGATAAAGTTTAATGAGCAGCAATGGAATCAAAGTCCAGACTAACTTTGCATAGTCATCTACCTTCAACAAATGACCAAAATTATGGACAAGGAAAGTATACACACAACAACTATCTCCAAAACCACAAATAACATACTAAATATACCAAGTCTAATCTGAAGATACTAGAACAACAAAATAACTAAAAGCAAAAACTATAACTAAAGAGGGAGAGGAATCATGAAACATATTGAGAAACCCAGAAAATACACCAAAAATGACTGTATTTGGTATCTATAATTTCTGTAGCATGCCTTTACAACAACTCAACTCTCTTAAAATGAGAGGAGGAGAGCCCTATTTATAGTTTTCAAAAAACAAAATGAGTGGCCAAGATTCATTTTACATTAGGATTTCACCTACCCCATAATATATCACATTAATAAATACTTTCTTGTCTCTTCCCTATTTCGTCATCTAATGATAGCACTGTAGCAAACTTATCTTTTAGTGATTTGCCTTATGCTGTAGCTATTCTTCAAGGAACTATTCATTGATGTTTGGGTTGCCCTCTCGCTTCTTCAACGTGGCATACTCCATGAAACTTAGGATTAGGGACTGGAGCTTATCTATCTCCACGATGTCGGATTTCAGGATTTGGTAACTCCATTCCTGAGAATTACTACCAAGCTTCTTCCAGTCTACCTCATACTTAGCATCATTCTCTTTGCAAGCTTCTGATTGCACGAAGGCTCGGGCCACAAAACACATGAAATCAGTGGTGATTTTGGCAGACATCCCATCTTCCATAATCTTCAAGAAGTGGGGCTTGATGTTCTCAGTATTAATTTCAATTGCGGGCACTTCATACCCCATCATCAGTTTGAGGTACTGAGTACACTCCTCCCTGGACTCCCTTGCCCATTCAATGTTTGGAGCTAACCGCTCCAAAATCTGTTCCAACCTTCTCTTCCGGTGATTATAATCTCACTTCCAGGTATCCACCAGCTAGTGATTGTTGTCTTTGAAGGCAAGGTCCTTCTCCCAGATATCACTCGACAATGCGAGAATGGCCTTGATCTTCAGGTAGGCGCCATCGTACTTCCTGGGGAACTTCTCACAGATCTGCCTTGTGTCTGCTAGAGTTTTCTAAACCTCTAGGAACCTATTTGCTGCCCGGACGGCCACATTGATACTTGTGTTCCCTATGTCCAAAACCTGCTGGAACCAATTTTTCGTAGTTTTATCCAAGTTCCATCTTTTTTTTCCAGTTTGTCAATCTGTTCTCTGGACAACAACTAAGGCGGGGCTGATGATGTTGTCAGCTGATCATCCGGAGATGACCACTATTGAATATAAGTTGTTAGGTCAGCCACTTGCTCTTTTAATTCCTCCTTGGAGATCTTATCCTACTGGATAAGGTGCACTACTGTGGTGACCAATTCCTGGAGGTGCTCAACCTTCTGCTCCCTTATGGCCACTCCCAAGTCAATGGTGGAGACGTTGTAAGTTATGCCATGTCTCCCAACCATGAGCGTTGCTATTTGCACTGCTCTTGATCCCGAGGCATCCATGGTTATCTTCGATCTAACCCTTGGCTTCTTCTCTTTTCTTGTGCTCATTCATGCTCTGGCCATGATGGCTTCAAGCCTTGCCTTGGGATCCTTTGGTGCAGGAGTCTTTTGCTCGAGTTGCCTTTGCAGCCAATTAGGCATTTGAGGTTCCTTTCCTGGCACCTCACTTTGAGTCCCCTTGTCCTCCTTTTCAAGCTCATCAGTTCTAACAACCAGAGCCTTCTCATTAGTTCCTGCATCTTCCTTTCCTTTATCAGAACCTTGCTCTGATGTCTCATGCTTAGCGGGGGACTCAATACGTTGCTGCTCCTTGGGTGAATCCATTTCCTTTCCAGCATCCTCTTCCTTGCTTAAAGTATCTTGATGCTCAACGGGGCTTTCTGCCTGTTTGCTCTCTTGGAGGAAAGTTTCCTCACCATGCTCTGGAGTCTGGCCATGTACCTCGGTTGAAGATCTGTTACCTTCTGTCTCTAGAGCATCAGCCTCCTTGTTCTCAATTTCCTTGAGTTGTTTTCCCCACTCGGCATTGAGCTCGGGGTCATTCGACTCTCGGATCAATTCAGTATCAAGGTCCTCACTGTCTTCACTAGACTCATTGGAAGACTGATAGGCCACCTTATCAATCTTCCGACGTTCGAACACGGGATGCTTGTGATATTCAAACTCTTCATACTCCGGTGCCTTCTCAACCTCTAATTGCTATCATTCACGCTTGTCTGATATTTGCATGTTCGCCTTCATCTTTTGTGATTCAGTAGAGGGGGATGTCGTTGGAGTGGAGGCCATAGCTTGAGCTATTGCTGCCTAGACTATTGGATTGGTGAGCATCCCCAAAAGCTCAGAAGGCACATTCTGCATATACCTTACAAAAGATTCTGGAAGGCTTGGGGATGGCATTGTGGCAGTGGATGTGGAAGGAAGGGAAGGGGACATGGAGGGAGAGGTCATAGGCGAAGTGGTGGTGGATGATGAATCCACAGGAATGACCTACACTACTGGAGGAGTAGGAGCAAGGTGGATAGATATATCCACCATAGGCGGGGAGGAAGCATAAGCTGGGATTGAGGCAAGTGGGGTGGCGAGAGTGATCACAATGGGTAGAGATCCAAAAGAGCTAGATCCTTTGCTTGTGATACCGAGGGGCGAACCCTTGGGCATCACCATTGTCTCCGTGCTTCCTATTGTTTTTCTTTTCTTTTTAGAGGGCTCTGGCTCGAAAGACTTACGAGCATAGACCTTTGGTTTGGGTAGTTGTTGGCTAGCCTCCTTTCTCTTCTTGGTCTTCTAAGGTGGTGGGGCTTTAGATTTTTCCCTAGTTGCGACGAGAGCTTACCCACCTTTGGAGTCGCTTGGTTCACTCACATGCTCACTTGCAAACTCAGTGTACATCAAGACGACCCCTTGTTGTTTCAATCGGGCCACCTTCCTGTCGATCCATGCCCTTGTTCAGAATTTGACGACCCTAGTGAGCACACCAATATCACTGAGTTTCGGTGCATCCCAGTTGATAGTGGGTAGCGGTAGGTTAGAAACTGTATCATAAATTGGATCCACGATTGCTTCCTCATCTTCCTCTAGCTGATCAGGAACTGGGCATAAGTTCACCCTTCGTACATGGATGATGGTCATGCACATATAATATCACAACTGTACCTCAAGATCATCCCTGCAGTCAGCCCAAAAGTCCTTGATGTTGTGGAGGTGGGCATATCCGCGCCCCAGTGCCTTTCTGACATGGCCATAGGGATCCATCCGTGGCCTTGCTGTATATTGTTCAAAATTATATTCTGCCAACTCCCTTTCTAAATATCTTGCACACTAGGAAGTGTAGACCTTATACATCCCCTATCCAAGGTTCATGGGGTAGATGGGGCCTGCCAGATGTTTTTCACTCAAGACACTATGAATGTGTCGCAGCTGCTGAGTCAGCTCCAAGAGAATGATCCGGTCATTTGGATACCGGGGTAGCTTGTTTGGTTTATCCGAGAAGCCTTTGGCGTGGATGTATGTGAACCTTGGGAATTGAATATACCAGAAGGCGTATTGTCTAAGGAGGACCCTGGTACTATGGGATGTCCTTCTATGAAAATCTCCTCCTACCGATCGGATTATGTGGGCAATGAATGCATCATTCACCTTGCAGTAGTTTGTTTTGAAATTTCTAAACTGCAACTGAGGGTTTTTGTCATATGGTTTGAGCTCTGGCCCTGATGGATCACTTGACATCACTATCAAACCTTGATAATGTCACCAATTGGCGAGGGAATACACCAAGTAAGAGGTCATGAAGAATTTGTTAGTTTTCTTCACAATGGTAAACTGCTCATGGAAGCAGTTGCTGATTATCTTGCCTCAATAGAAGGCGGTGTCCTTACCTCGAAGAATCTGTTCTATAAAATAGAACATCCATTCTTGAAAGAAAACCATGCTAGGAAGACCCCGGATTTGGCTGAGCAATGTTACAAGGTCATGGTAGTCTTCATGGAAATCGCTGCGGTAGAGCTCCTGAGGGAGCTTCCCAGCACTAGCCCGTTTGTCCCTCAACCAGCACTGGTTGATAAGCCTTTTACATTCCAACGAGTCCTGTTCCCACACCTCTTTACAATCTTCCAAGGTGGGGACCTCCATGCTCTCAAAGGCGGGAATGTGGAAGGTCTTAGTTATGCCCGACGGAGACATATCTGCAAGGATATTCCCCTCATGATCCACGATTGTTCCGGTATCAGATTGGTATGCCTCCACACATGCCATCACCAGCTCTGGGGCCATTAGGGCCAGCAGGAAACCTACAGCCTTAGCAAGTCCATTGCTCTTTATTAATTTGGCATTTGCAGTCTTCGGGTTCATTCTGACCCTTTGCGTGAATTCATCAACATCGACTTGCCCAATGTTGGTATCTGAAAAGTCTCTCCAAAACGTAGTGATCCTGGATTGAATAGGGACCCCTTGGAACTTGTACTTCATCAGATCTTTATCCTCCTTTCCCCTTGGTGGCTTAGCTGTTCCTTTTCCCTTTTTTCAAGCACCGGAAGTCTCTAGGCTGGATTCCATAAATTCTGCACAACAGATGAGAATTAGTAACAATGAACTTGACAAAATGGCCAGCGGCAAACCCCTGCATGTCAAGATTAGTCCAGAAATTACATTCATATTTAATAATCACGAAAGCAAGATATTCCATCATTAGAGGTCAGTGCAAACAACCCGGAGTTCCTAGGTCGGAAATCCCTTGGTAGAATGTCACTTGAAAGGACAAAATGAGAATGAAATTCCCATATGCACTTCCCAAAGTTGGATTTAAAGATTTTAGGTTGGAAATGGAAGAAAAACCAAATTCTAGAAAGTGGGTCAAAATCCATTTGGATTTGGAGGTCATTTGATGCCCCATTCGAAGGTTCGGGCATCATTTGTAGGGAAGCCATTTGAAACGGCACAAAGGAGACGGAATTCCAGGGGACGGAATCTGGATCTCGAATTGCCGTCGTCTGGAAGCGGCTAGGAGTCAGCTGTGCGGGACGGTGAAACGGAAGAGGAAATTTAGGGAAGGAAACCTGTTAGGAAGTTTCCAAAAGCAATAAGAGGGCTCAGGACAAACGGACGACGAACAAGACATCGAGATCCGGAGGTTGGGAAGACACTCCGTGCTCGCTATTTAGAACGACACAGGAGGAAAGGAATTCTGGGGGAGGAATCCAGACGTTCAGAATCCAGAAGAAGATTGAAGAAAAAGACCAAAGGTTTCGAGTTTCAACGGATAGCAGACCGGGGTCCGAGATCTGGGAAGACGCTCCGTGCTCACCGTTTTAGAATGGTGAAATCACAACGGAATCTTAAGAAAGGAATTCCGGAAGCGAAAGTCCAGGGGGGAAGAAAATGTCAAGGGTTTTGATCGGGAGAAGGAAAATTTTGGCATCTGGGAAACTAAGTCCGGGAAGACACAAGGTGGAAGCCGTTTGAAACGATGAAATGGGGACGGAATCCCGGGGATGGAATTTCAGAAATCTAAGACGCTTAGACGGGGCCATTTGAAACAGCGAATCACAACAGAATCCCGCGAAAGGAATTCCGAAGGGGAAAGTCTAAAGAAGAAAAAGAGCAAGATCGAAAATATGAATAAAGATGGAGGTACGGACTACCGTGAGAAGAACCAGGCCCAGAAGATGCCAGCACCATCCCGAAGAATAGCCGCGACACGGGAAGGTTCCAGATCTATTTTTGTGTGATCTAACGACAGATTTTTTGATTTTCAAAACATGGGTTATGCGCGAAGGGGGAAAATATACTTAATTTAGATTTCATTTTACGTTTTACCCTTAGCAAAATCAAAAAATTCAAAAAACAAAAAGCTAGGGTGTGCAGATGGAAAACCTACCTCAAAAATCCGAAGAACAGGATGTTGGATGCGTGGAGGTCATCGTCAAAACACTTTGAAATCCGACAGGAGGAAAATCAGATTCACTGGGAGCTCTTCAATCTTTCTCTATCACTCGAGTCTTTGATAATGACGGCCGAAAAATTCAATTTTATAGCAAAAGACAACCATTAATGCAGCATTAACTCCTCCGTATGGTTGTAGGTTCAGTTGGTGAGTTTGAAAATGCAGAGGCGGTGGGAGGTCCGGAGTCCGGGGTCCGAAAAGCTGTCTCGAGGCAGCCGTTCAAAAACGGCGAAGACCAACAGGAAAGCTGGAAGGGGAAACCCGGCGAGGGAAACCCGGGAGAGGCAATTCGTTAAAGGAAATCCAGAAGGGGAAACCCGACGAGGGAAACCCCAGAGAGGAAATCTAGCAAAGGAAATCCAGAAGGGGAAACCCGGGAGGGGAAACCCAGAAATTTCCATAGATGGCAGAATTTCGACAAGGAAAACCCGAAAAGCCCGAGACTTAAAATATGGCATTGGGAAATGAGATACCCCCTCGGCTCGGAGTACAAAATAGGTACGTAGAACGAGGTGAAATGAAAGGGACCAAAAAACAAATTGGGAATAGAGGGTCCCCATTCTGAACGGGGCGTGTGTGCAAAAAGGCACAACAAATGGTGACTCCATTGGGAGAACGCTCCCTGCATTCTAGAGATAAATATTCATTCCAAACCCAGAATCTCCGGTTACGCAAACCTAAGACAATTTTCAAAGCTGAATTAAGGATAGTTTAAGGAAGGCATGATTGAATTAGATCGTAGACTTATCATGGAAGTGTGTGCATGGTGAATTCATTTCCTTTCCTCAAAGAGAGTATGGATAACCACTGGTCGGAGGAGATAAGCTACGTAGTTTGTCTAATCCCAAAAGTAACTTGGACATTGCTTTGCTGCCAATCAGGAGTCCATAGCCCCGACGGAGTTGTCGCTACAATCTCACGAACATAGCTCTACTACTAGCCAAGCATCCATAACCCCAGTAGAGATATTCGCACACCCACATGGTTGATTTTTGCAATTTATTTATTGCTTGTGTTGGATATTTCCTTTTAGCAACTTATTTTCTCTAATTTTCTGTCAACCATGCGAACAACAAAGTTCACAATGGCCTTGAGAATTGTAGTGGTCACTGGAACAGACTTTAGATTTTTCACTTATCTTCGCTTCCTAGCAATCAACCAAGCATCCATAACCCCAGTAGAGATATTCGCACACCCACATGGTTGATTTTTGCAATTTATTTATTGCTTGTGTTGGATATTTCCTTTTAGCAACTTCTTTTCTCTAATTTTCTGTCAATCGTGCGAACAACAAAGTTCACAATGGGCTTGAGAATTGTAGTGGTCACTGGAACAGACTTTAGATTTTTCACTTATCTTTGCTTCCCAGTGATCACCATACCGTTCTTTTGGAGATATTTTCCTAAATTTGTTTGTGTTCCATGATAAGAGCAGGGATTCGAGCAGATAGCCATCCTAGTTTAGTGCAAAGTATGAAAGTTGAAAACTGATACGTAGGAGCCTTCAGAGGGTAGCAGTAGGGAATGACGGCTTATCTTGAGAACAACATGAAAGCGAACAACAAGGTAACCGTTCCTTGGACCAGGCATGGCCACCACAATAGAACAGGGAGATACCTCCCAAAATCACAACAAAGTGGCCAAAAAGGCAAACAAAACCAAAGGATAAAGCAGGAAATCTATCTTAACCTATTCACAAGTATTTACACTGATAGCTCGCGAGAGCTCAGGCCTAGAAGTAGTGTTTGAGGTGTTTCCCATTGACCGACAATGAGACGTCTTCACCAGTAAGAGTCTTTAGACGGAAAGCATTATTTCCAAGAATTTCAGCAATCTGAAAGGGGCCAAGCCAAAGCTTATCGAATTTATTGTGTCCCCCTTTCTTTTCATGGGCCTTGTCCCAGTAGAGGACTAGATCAGAAATGCAGAAGGCCTTAATTATGGTTTGACGATCGAACCATCTTTTGACCACGCCCTAGTGTTTGGCAAAATTTTCTATTGCACGGTCTCGTACTTCTTCAAGGTGCAGCAGCTCGAGGAGGCGAGCTTCTCTGCGGTCTCCTCCTTCATAAAAGTCGTTGATGAACTGGAGGGTTATGATTTTCAAATGTATAGGGAAGACGGGTTCTAAGCCATAGAATAGATGGTACGGGGAATATCCAAGGGTAGCCTTGTGGTGGGTGCGATCTGCCCATAAGGTGAAATGAAGTTGGGTATGCGAATCCTTAGGATTCCCATCTAGCAGCTTCTTAATCACTGTGATCAAGTTTTTATTGGTGGATTCAGCAAGGCCATTACCTTGAGGGTAATAGTTAGAGGAGAATTTGAGGGAGACACCATAATCAAAGGCCCAACTAGTGAATTTTATTGAGGCAAACGCAGGGCCATTATCACATACTAGGGCATACAAACAACCAAAACAATTTAAGATAAAACTTTCTAAGAAATTGATTACGACTTCAGTTGTACATTGATTACAAGTTATTGCTTCTATCCATCTAATGCAGTAATCAGAAGTGGTTAGAATATACCTATGTCCCGTAGATGATGGATGACTTACCAGACCAATGAAGTCGAGAGCCTATTGTGCGAAAGGCCTTACCTCCAGAACAAGTTGTAATGGGACAGCAGCGTTCCTTTCCCTAGCAGCAGTAGTCTAGCACACGTGGAAGGTATGGACATGGCTATGAGAATCCTTAAAAATGGTGGGCCAGTAGTACTTGACTCTCAGTATTTGATGCGTAGTCGATAGGCTTGAGCCATGGCCAGTTCCAAATTTGTCATGGAATTCTCTAAGGACGCAATCAACTTCCTCCTTTCCCAGGCATCGCAGATAGATACCTTCATGATTTTTCTTGTACAATATAGAGCCTTGCAACATATAGCTGCTGCTTTTCAACCTCAGAGCTCATCTCCAGACTCCTTGCAAGTGGGGCGGGCACTTGTGGTTCAGCAGGTAATACACTATGTCATCGTACCATTCTCCTGGGGAGATGTTCTCCAGCTGGTACTGTTGTACCGTGAGTTCAGGTGCGAAATCAATAACTACCTCCACCATTGTTTGGGAAAGTACCTGTCCTCTTACCAGCTTCATCGGTTGAATCTCCATGTCGTATTCCTGTAGCACCGTGATCCACTTTACCCTTCATTCCCCCAACTCATTCTGCATAAGCAATGTTTTTATGGCGGGGTCAGGAACTATGGCAAAGACTTTGTTGCATAAGATATAGTGCCAAAACTTCTTGATGCCTTTAACAAGGGCGTAAGCCTATTTTTTGACATTATGATAATGTAATTCGTCGTCCTTCAAGGGGGTGCTCATGAAGGCAATTGGGTGCTCACTTCCTTCATCGTCCTTTTGTGTCAGGATGCTGGCACAAGAATGATTTGAAGCGAAGGAGTAAATAAAGAAGGGCTTTAGGTAGTTTGAGCTGACCAGCACAGGGGCGTCAACAATGACCTTCTTGATTTCCCCGAAGGCCTGCTTTGCTTTGGGGGTCCACTCGACCTTGGCATCTTTTTTTAGCATGGTGTTGAGTGGCTTGACTATTTCTACAAATCCTGTAATGAACTTGTGGACAAAGTTGATCTTTCCAAAGAAAGACTTCAATTCTTTTTTGCTTCCTGGCAGCTGGATTTTCATGATGGATTGAATACACTCGGGGTCAATAGAAATTCCTAGTTCAGACAAAGCATGTCTAAGGAGTTTCCCTTCTATGACCCCAAAAATACACTTCCTTGGGTTAAGAGATACCCCAAATGTGCGGCACCTCTCAAAGACCTTGCATAAATCAGCGACATTATTGCTCCACTGCTTTGAAAACACTATTAAGTCATCCATGTATATGATGATGCACTTACCAATAAGGTCCTTGAATGCGATGTCCATGGCACGTTGAAAAGTGGCGCCAGCGTTGATTAGTCCGAAGGGCATCCTTCTATATGCGAACGTTCCCCACTTGGTGGTGAACGTTGTCTTGTGTCGATCTTTGTATTGAACCATGACCTAGTTGTATCCCGAATAGCCGTCCAAGAAGGACATCATCTGGGAACCATTCACTACCTGTAACACCTCATCCAATGAAGGTACAAGATAGTTGTCCTTCTTTGATGCTCAATTCAGATTGCGGAAGTCCACGCACAACCTGATTTCTCCATTTTTCTTTTTGATGAAGACCAAGTTTGCTACCCAAGTAGAGTGTCTGACCAGAAAGATGATCCTAGCTGACAACAATTTTTGTACTTCCTTATAAATGATTGGCTCTAATAGAGCATTGAAAGGGCGCTGCCGTTGGCAAAACGGTTTTGCATCTGGTCTGAGAGGGATAGTGTGTGATGATCGACGTGTCATAAGTCTTGAGATCATCATAGCTCCAAGCTATGACATCATGGTACTTCTGCAGCGCCTTGATGATGCCTTTTCTTTCTTTCGGAGCATATACCTTACCTATGAACATGTCTTTGGTCTTTCCAGCTGTTCCTAGGTTGTAGGTATGACACTGACCACTGATAGCATCTTTTTTGGCCCATTGATCTTGCTCTCTAATTTGATCAAGGTCAAAGATCCGTTCCAATTCGACCATACCCCTAGGGATGGTGTTGGTCTTCAAGTTAATGATCCCCTCTATATCTAAGTCACTTATTGGGGTTCGATTTCATCGATTATTTGAGCAGCGAACACATCCGAACTGGTGATGAAATCTAGGATATGCTTGTCATTGTTGAATATTTGGAAATTGGCTACATTATCCAGCACCAACGGGATAGAAGTGAGTTCCACCGTGAATCGCTTGAGGCCAGATAGGGATAATGGCTATAGTGTACTTTCTGCTTGCGTCAGGGCATTGGCGGTATAGTTCTGAGTGTGCAGGATCAACTGAATGTTGAAAGCATCCAACCCTTCCAGCAGGTCCCATACGCGGTGCCGGTAGTTAGTGAGCCTTCGGTCATAATAGGAATAGAGCTTCCTGACTTATTTTATGACTAGCTCTAAGTCTCCATACACTTGGAGCATCTTGAAATCCTTTCTCAATGCCATCAAGAGGCCCAAGACCAACGCCTCGTATTTCACCATGTTATTAGTACAATAAAATTGCAGTCTATGAGCAAAAAAGTATGATTTACCTTTGAGACTGATCAGTTCGAAACCTGCCCCAACCCCATGCTTGGTTTTAGAACCGTCAAAGCGCAACGTCCAAAACCCGGGGAAATCCTTGGACGCGGGGCTGACAGAAACTGCCCTGACCTTCGCTGGGGGTAGCATTTCAGTGAACACCTTGGGAATGACAGGGGTGGGACCTATTCATCTGTCGAATGCAAAGCTTGCGTCCACCTGTGAAGCAACTCGTCTCTAGGCATGTTCAATTGTTGCCTGACATAAACAATAATCAAATTCTGAATGAGCAACATTGTGTACCCGACACCAATTAGGGAGCAAGAGCTCTTGAAGGTTCACTTGATTTCCTAGGCTGAGCTGGTCACATACACACTTTCCCATATAATCTTGGAAACCATCGAGCAGCCCCCGATCGTCGCCTTCTCCCAATTTTTTGTTATCAGGCTCGATGAGCATTTCAGTGCTCAAAGGTGTTTTGGTCAAATTAGCGGGTGGGCTACATAATACGAGAAGAACCTTGCTCATTGCTTCGCCCTCAAAGTCTTCTTGCTCGTTCAGGTATGCTATCAGGGAATAGTTTCCCAGACTAGTTTCGACATACAACACCTCATTCGTATTGTTGTACTGAATAATCATGAATTTTATTTGGGGTTCCCTATCAATTCGGATCTGATTAGGCATTCCCTTCCATAGGAGCCATATATGAGAGTAATCTATGGTGGCATATCCGTTCAGTGCCCTCATGAAATCCCTACCTAGGATTATACCATAGGTATCCAGGATATCAGCCACTTGTATGTCAATAGTCTGTTGGATCTAGGGATCAACAACAAGTTGCATTTGAATCCTATTGATCTCCCCAACTATGCTAATTTCGGTTTTATCGGGCTACGTCACCTTTCGACAGGAAGGAGTTGGCATTATTCTAAGTGCCTTGCACACAGAGAGAGACATGACATTGGCTGAGGCTCCCGAATCCAACAAGTAATTATGGAGGTTCTTTTCGAACATACATACAGTGGTCAGAAAGGGAGGGGTCTCGAATTTCCCTTGAAACAACCCTCTAGAAACATCCACCTGAGTGACCTGAGCTTTTTCTTTCTTGTTGCCTCTATTTTGGGTTGGTGCCAGATTAGCTTCCCTTTCAGACTGCTTGTTTGCTTGCTGACCTGATGGTGGGTCCGCCTTATTGTTGAAAATCTGTCTGACAACCAGCTCATTTGATTGATCACTAAAAGAAACCTTCTTTGCTGGGATCTCTTCTTGACTTGTCCCTTGTGACAGGGTCCCATTTATCATTCGTAAAAAGGCGTTCTTGACTACAGACACTTTCAGAAGTTCAAATGCGGACACACTTAGCTTTACCTTTTTAAATTTTCCAGCAATATACACCCCCATCTGCTCAATTTCTTGGTTATTAGAAACATTCTGGGAGGGGCTAACGTTTTGACCTTGGCCAATGCTTGGCTATTTATTTCTGTTGAGGTATCGTGTGGGTGTGAGCGGAAAACCCAGATTATTGTTTGCACTCAGATCGGGAGGGGTGCTGAAATTATTTGGTGGGGTGGAGGTCGTGAATGGACCTCTAGCATGACCCCCTACTTGTCTATTCCTAAGGTTATAAGGGGCAGTCTGTTGGTGAAACATTTGGACTTCATCCTCCCTACATTCCTCCTCATTATTTTCGGGACCATTATCTACTGAATTGAGAAGCTGAGCCAGAGGTCTTTTAGAACTTACCTCTCTTGCTGTATCACGATGGTTTGAAATAGTGCTCTCTAGCTTGGGGGTGTTACATTCTGCCTTTGGAAAAGGGGCCTGATTTAGCACTAGCACTGAGGCATCATACGGATCAGATGGGATGATGTCTCGACATCCCGAATTGTTGACTGCATTCTGAACTTCCACTTGGAAGATCTCAGCCGTAGTTTGAAACTCCGGACAATCCAACTCGGAATGGTAGCTTGTCTTGTGTATGCGGCACCAACTGGATAATGCAGCCTCCGCCAAGTAAAATCCACTTGTGGGGTTTTCACCATTGCTGTTGTTGGGTTGATCAAGGGGTGTGGGAACGCCGCCATTGTTAGGGCATGTATTCCATGTCTAGTTTTGCCTTTGGAAGGGCCTCCTGTCAAAGTTCTGGCCTAAGTTTTGATTCTTGTCATTATTTTGTCCCGATGATGTGCCAGCATCCCGATTGTCCCGATTCTCACGATGATCTCGATTCTCCCTATTAAAGTTGGTCTGGATGCTTTTTTGCAACATCTATAGCTGGTTGTTTTGATTTCTTAGGTGCATCATTTCAGTCGACATTTTCTTGACCATCTCTGTAAGCTCATCAATCTTATCCCTTTCAATACTACTTGGTTGCGGTGCGGTACTCTGAAGGAACATAGGTTGTGCTGCCAGCTGATTTTGATGAGCGGGTGGGAACTCTGCTACTTGAAGGTATACTAGCAAATGGGATCCTTGTGGATGTGACTGTTGCTGCTGGGGTAAGTAATGAGGCATTGGGTACACTTGATTCATTGGTTGTCCAGGATGTGGAACCATAGGTAGCTAAGGTACTAGATTCAACAGAGGTGTTTGATGTTGTAATGCTTGCATGAGTCCCTGTATTTGTGCCGGATGCGTGATTTGTCCAAGAGAAGGTAATGGACCAGATATATTTTGTCCCAAATCTATACTGACAATGATGGCTTCAGCATATGCATCGACCAACCTAGCTAGTGGTGGCCTCATCCTTTTTACCAATGTAGAAGTGAGGTTGTCCAGCGCAGCATAGTAAACGGGTAAGACAACAACATCATTAAAAACATACGGAGCCTGCAGTCGAGTGTATGCTCTGTGGAATCGATCACTGAACGTGTTGATCGATTCATTGATTTCTCTTTGAACCACCATGAAATGTCTGTACGAATCTGCAAGGCTGACTGGGGTCTTAAATTTTTGTAGAAACACATTCTTTAAGAGATCCCATGTGCTGATAGTTCCAGCTGGAAAATCGACGTACCAGTAGAAGGCCTCTTCCCCTAATGAATAAGGAAAGAGCTTGCAAGCTACATCCTCATACATGACCTACATAGTCTTCAAAGCAATTTCAAAAATCCTAACATGTTCCTCGGTTGTCCTCTGCGGATCCTGGGAGTTGAACTTTGTGCAGAAATTCTCAGGATTCTTGGGCATATCATGATAGAGGTTGAAAGCAAGGGGAGATGGGTTGTTACCCACCCACGCCATTGGGAAAGGTGGTGGAGGTGGCTGTGTCAGGTTTTTCTATGGCTGGGATGGGACAACAACAGCTGGGGAGGTAGCAAATAGGCTAGGGACTGCATTCAGCTGGGAGGCAAAGTTCAATTCAGATGAAATGGCAACTTGGAAAGTCTCGGCAGTGGGAGGAGCGAAAGATGAACCTATTAATGAGGATGAAGAGGGTAGGGGTGAAGGGGCAGCGAGCTACTCCATGGAATTGGTGACGAATGATCCCCTTTACTTTGCTCTCTTAGCTCAGATGGGTGGCTGTAATTCCTGCAATTGCCCTTTATTTGGTGTAGATCTCAACACTCGGCGGAATCTCTCAGGGGAGAATGATTGAATTCGATCCAGCTTTACTCTTTCAAGGCCCTCCTTCTAGTGCCAGTTCTATTGATGGTGTTTTCATGCACTTCAAAACACAGGTAATACATAGGTGCATTACCTCTCTTGAAAGACAATATTCCACAATCAAATTGCAGAACACTATCCCAAGGTCTCTCGGATGTCAGGTCATGACGATGCTTGGAATATTTCTATTGTTTATGTGATTTGCTGGAATCACAAGGCGGCCTTACATGGTTGAAGCTGTAGGGTAATTGAGTCAATAAATGGAGTTCTAGAGGTCTGGAATTGATATACTTTTCTGTAGGCTCAAGCAACAGTATTAGACTTCATTATTTCGTTGGATTTGGCTTTACAATGTGCAACGAACCTTGGCACAAGTTGTTTCTAAAAAAAGAAAAAAGGGAAAGGGCAAGGAAGAAAGATGTTTCCTGGACCTGCAACTACCTATGAACAGTGATCATGGAGGTTCCTGCTATGGATAGTATCCTTAAATAGGATTTCACTTAACCAGAATTCTCACAATATCATGAAATCAGTGCTATTTTCTAGGGACTACAGATGTTCATCATTCATTCATCATGGAAGCATGAAAAAAGATAAAATTTAATGAGTAGCAATGGAATCAAAGTCCAGACTAACTTTTCATAGTCATCTACCTTCAGCGAATGACCAAAAGTATGGACAAGGAAAGCATACACATAGCAACTATCTTCAAAACTAGAAATAACATATTAAATCTACCAAGTCTAATCTGAAGATACTAGAACAACAAAATAACTGAAAGAAAAACTATAACTAAAGAGGCAGAGGAATCATGAAACATATTGAGAAACCTAGAAAATACACCAAAAATGACTGTATTTGCTATTTATAATTTCTACAGCATACCTTTACAACAACTCAACTCTCTTAAAATGAGAGGAGGAGAGCCCTATTGATAGTTTTCAAAAAAAAAAATGAGTGGCCAAGATTTGATTCTATTATGTGGCCAAGATTCATTTTACATTAAGGTTTCACCTACCCCATTATATATCACATTAATAAATACTTTCTTGTCTCTTCCCTATTTTGTCATCTAGTGACAACACTGTAGCAAATTTATCTTTTAGTGATTTTCCATCTACTGTAGCTATTCTTCAAGGAATTGTTTATCGATGACTGGGTTGCCCTCTCGCTTCTTCAACGTGACATACTCCATGAAACTTAGGATTAGGGATTGGAGCTTATCTACCTCCACGATGTTGGATTTAAGGATTTGGTAACTCCATTCCTGAGAATTACTGCCAAGCTTCTTCTAGTCTGCCTCATACTTAGCATCATTCTCTTTGCAAGCTTCTAATTGTGCGAAGGCTCGAGCCGTATAACACATGAAATCAGTCATGATTTTGGCAGACATCCCATCTTCCATAATCTTCAAGAAGTGGGGCTTGATGTTCTCGGGATTGATCTCAATTGCGGGCACTTCATACCCCGTCATCAGTTTGAGGTACTGAGTACACTCCTCCTTGGACTCCCTTGCCCATTCAATGTCTGGAGCTAACCGCTCCAAAATCTATTCCATCCTTCTCTTTTGGTGATTATAATCTCGCTTCCAAGTATCCACCAACCAGTGATCGTCATCTTTGAAGGCAAGGTCCTTCTCCCAGATATCACTCGACAACGCAAGAACGGCCTCGATCTTCGAGTAGGCGGCATCGTACTTCCTGGGGAACTTCTCATAGATCTGCCTTGTGTCCTCTAGAGTTTTTTGAACCTCTAGGATTCTATTTGCTACTCGGACGGCCATGTTGATACCTGTGTTCCCTATGTCCAAAACCTGTTGGAACCAATTTTTCGTAGTTTTGTCCAAGTTCCATCTCTTTTCTAGTTTGTCAATCTATTGTCTGGATAGCAACTGAGGCAGGGCCGATGATGTTGTCGGCTTATCATCTGGAGATGACCACTGCTGAATATAAGTTGTTAGGTCAACCACCTACTCCTTTAATTCCTCCTTGGAGATCTTATCCTGCTGGATAAGGTGCACTACTGTGAAGACCGATTCCTGGAGGTGCTCAACCTTTTGCTCCCTTATGGCCACTCCCAGGTCACTGGTGGAGATGTTGTAAGTTATGCCATGTCTCCCAACCATCGGCATTGCTATTTGTACTGCTCTTGATCCCGAGGCATCCATGGTTATCTACGATCTAACCCTCGGCTTCTTTTGTTTGCTTGTGCTCATTCATGCTCCGGCCATGATGGCTTCCAGCCTTGCCTTGGGATCCTTTGGTGCAGGAGTCTTTTGCTAGAGTTGCCTTTGCAGTGAATCATCACATTCTGCATATACCTTACAAAAGATTCTGGAAGGCTTGGGGCTGGCGTTGTGGTAGCGGATGCAGAAGGAAGGGAAGGGGACATGGAGGGAGAGGTCATAGGCGAGGTGGCAGCGGATGATGAATCCACAGGAATGACCTACACTACCGGAGTAGGAGCAAGGTAGACAGAGATATCCACCGTAGGCAGGGAGGAAGCAGAAGCTGGGATTGAGGCAAGCTGGGTGGCGGGAGTGATCATAATGGGCGGAGATCCAAAAGAGCTAGATCCTTTTCTTGCGATCCCAAGGGGCGAATCCTTGGGCATCACCATTGTCTTTGTGCTTCCTATTGTTTTTCTTTTCTTTTTAGAGGGCTCTGGCTCGGAAGACTTACGGGTGTAGACCTTTGGTTTGGGTAGCTATTAGCTAGCCTCCTTTCTTTTTTTGGTCTTTTGAAGTGGTGGGGATTTAGATGTCTCCCCAGTTGCGGCGGGAGCTTACCCACCTTTGGAGCCGCTTGGTTCACTCACGTGCTCACTTGCAAGCTTGGTGTACATCAGGATGACCCCTTGTTGTTTCAATTGGGCCACCTTGTCGATCCACACCCTTGTTTGAACTTCGATGGCCCTAGTGAGCACACTAATATCACTGAGTTCTGGTGCATCCTAGTTCATAGCGGGCAGTGGTAGGTTGGAAACTGTATCATAAACTAGATCCATGATTACTTCCTCATCTTCCTCTAGCTGATCAGGAACTGGGCATAAGTTCACCCTTCGTACATGGATGATGGTCATGCGTATATAATATCGTAATCGTACCTCAAGATCATCCCTACAGTTTGCCCAAAAGTCCTCGATGTTGTGGAGGTGGGCATATCCGAGCCCCAATGCCTTTCTGACATGGCCATAGGGATCCATCCGTGGCCTTGCTGTATATTGTTCAAAATTATATTCTACCAACTCCCTTTATAAATATCCTATGCACTAGGAAGTGTGGACCTTATACATCCCCTGTCCAAGGTTCATGGGGTAGATGGGGCCTTCCAGATGCTTTTCACTCAAGACACTGTGAATGTGTTGTAGCTGCCAAGTCAGCTCCAAGAGAATGATCCGGTCATTTGGATACTGGGGTAGCTTGTTTGGTTTATTTGAGAAGCCTTCGGTGTAGATGTATGTGAACCTTGGGAATTGAATATACTAGAATTCATATTTTCTAAGGAGGACCCTGGCACTATCGGATGTCCTTCTATGAAAATCTCCTCCTACCGATCGGATTATGTGGGCAATGAACACGTCATTCACCTTGCAGTAGTTTGTTTTGAAATTCCTAAACTGCAACTGAAGGTATTTGTCATATGGTTTGAGCTCTGGCCTTGATGGATCACTTAGCATCACTATCAAACCTTGATAATGTCGTCGATTGGCAAGGGAATACACCAAGTAAGAGGTCATGAAGAATTTGTTAGTTTTCTTCACAGTGGTAAACTGCTCGTGGAAGCAGTTGCTGATTATCTCACCCCAATAGAAGTTGGTGTCCTTACCCCGAAGAATCTGTTCTATGAAATAGAACATCCATTCTTGAAAGAAAACCATGCTAGGAAGGCCTCGGATTCGGCTGAGCAGTGTTACAAGATCATGGTAGTCTTCATGGAAATCACTGCGGTAGAGCTCCTGAGGGAGCTTCCTAGCACTAGCCCATTTGTCCTTCAACCAACACTAGTTGATAAGCCTTTTACATTCCAACGGGTCCTATTCCCACACCTCTTTACAGTCTTTCAAGGTGGGGATCTCCATGCTCTCAAAGGCGGGAATGTGGAAGGTCTTAGTTATGCCCGACAGAGACATATTTGCAAGGATATTCCCCTCACGATCCACGATTGTTCTGGTATCAGATTGGTATGCCTCCACACATGCCATCACCAGCTCCACGGCCACTAGGGCCGGTAGGAAACCTATAGACTTAGCAAGTCCTTTGCTCTTTATTAATTTGGCATTTGCAGTCTTCAGGTTCATTCTGACCCTCTGCGTGAATTCATCAACATTAACTTGCCCGATGTTGGTATCTGAAACGTCTCTCCAAAGGGTAGTGATCCTAGATTGAATAGGGACCCCTTAGAACTTGTACTTCAACAAATCTTTATCCTCCTTGCCCCTTGGTGGCTTAGCTGTTCTTTTTCCCTTTTTTGAAGCACCGAAAGTCTCTGGGCTGGATTCCATAAATCCTGCACAACAGATGAGAATTAGTAACAATGAACCTGACAAAATGGCCAGCGGCAAACCCCTGCATGTCAAGATTAGTCTGGCAATCACATTCATATTTAATAATCACAAAAGCAAGATATTCCATCATTAGAGGTCAATGCAAACAACCCGGAGTTTCTGGGCCAGAAATCCCTTGGCAGAATGTCGCTTGAAAGGGAAAAATGAGAATGGAATTCCCATATGCACTTCCCGAAGTTGGATTTGAAGATTTTAGGTTGGAAATGGAAGTATACCAAATTCTAGCAAGTGGGTCGAAATCCATTTTCGATTTGGAGGTCATTTGATGCCCCATTTGGAGGTTCAGGCATCATCTGCAGGGAAGCCGTTTGAAACGGCGCAAAGGAGATGGAATTCCGGGCGACGGAATTCGGATCCCGGATTGCCGTCACCGAGAAGCGGCTAGGAGTCGGTCATGCGGGACGGTGAAACGGAAGAGGAAATCCAGGGAAGGAAACTCGGTAGGAAGTTTCCGGAAACAATTAGAGGGCTCGGGACAAACGGATGATGAACAAGACACCGGGACCCGGAGGTCGGGAAGACGCTCCGTGCTCGTCGTTTAGAATGGCACAGGAGGAAAGGAATTCCAGGGGAGGAATCCCGGCGTTCAGAATCCAGAAGAAGATCGAAGAAAAAGACCAAAGGCTTCAGGTTCCGACGGATAGCAGACTGGGGTCTGGGATCTGAGAAGATGCTCCGTGCTCGCTGTTTTAGAAGTGAAATCACAACGGAATCCCGAGAAAGGAATTCCGGAAGCGAAAGTCTGGGGGGAAGAAAATGTTGAGGGTTTTGACTAGGAGAAGGAAAATTTTGGCGTCAGAGAAACGAAGTCCGAGAAGACGCAAGGTGGAAACAGTTTGAAACAGCGAAATGGGGACGAAATTCTGGAAACCGAAGACGCTTGGACGGGGCCATTTGAAACGACGAAATCACAATGGAATCTCAAGAAAGGAATTCCGGAGGGGAAAGTCCGAAGAAGAAAAAGAGCAAGATTGAAAATACGAAGAAAGATGGAGGTATAGACGGCCGTAGTAAGACCCAGGCCTAGAAGACGCCAACGCCATCCCAAAGAACAGTCGCGACGCGGGAAGGTTTCAGATTCATTTTTGGGTGATCTAACGAAAGATTTTTGGATTTTCAAAACATGATTTATGCGCGGAGGGGGAAAATTTACTTAATTTAGGTTTCATTTTACATTTTACCCTTAGAAAAATTAGAAAATTCACAAAACAAAAAGCTAGGGTGCACGGACGGAAAATCTACCTTAAAAATTTGAAGAACAAGATGCCGAATGGGCGGAGGTCGTCGCAAAAACACTTCGAAGTCCGATAGGAGGAAAACCACATTCACCAAGAGCTCTTCAATATTTCTCTATCACTCGAGTCTTTGATAATGACGGTCGAAAAGTTCAATTTTATAGCAAAAGACAACCATTAATGTGGCATTAACTCCTCTGTACGGTTGCAGGTTTAGTTGGTGAGTTTGAAAACGCAGGGGTAGTGAGAGGTCAGGAGTTTGGGGTCCGGAAAGCCATCTTGGGGCAGCCATTCAAAAACAACGAAGATCGATAGGAAAGCTAGAAGGGGAAACCCGGCAAGGGAAACCCAGGAGAGGCAATCCGGTAAAGGAAATCCGGAAGGGGAAACCTGGTGAGAGGCAATTCGGAAAAGGAAATCCAGAAGGGGAAACCTAGGAGGGGAAACCTGAAAAATTGCCATAGATGGCAGAATTTTGACATGGAAAACTCAGAAAGCCCGAGACTTAAAATATGGCATTGGGAAATGAGCTACCCCCTGCCTCAGAGCACAAAATAGGTATGTAGAATGAGGTGAAATGAAAGGGACCAAAAAACAAATTAGGAAAAGAGGGTCCCCGTTTCAAACGGGGTGTGTGTGCAAAAAGGCACAACACTTATCTTTATGTCCTCTCTCCCTCTCTCCACCTACCTATCCTTCCACCACTCTCTATTTCTCTCTATCTCACCTCTCTCTCCCTCACTACATCTCCCTCCCTTTCTCCCTCCCTCTTTACTTATCTATATCTCCCCTCTCCCTCTCTACCTATCTCTCCATCCATCACAACCTACCACTCTCCCTAATCCCTCTTTACCTCTCCATCCATCACTCCCTACCACTCTCTCTACACCTCTCTATCTCACATCTCTCCCTCCTTCCCTCCCTCCCTCATTCCCTCTCTAATTCTCTATCTCTACCTCTCCTTATCTTTCTAATTTATTTTATCTCCCCTTGCCCTCTCTCTATCTACCTCTCCCTCCATCTCTTCTCTCTCTCACTAGATGTCTCCCTCCCTAAATTTTCCCCTATCTACTCTCTATCTCTCCTCTCCCTCCCTCTACCTCTCTCTCGCTCTCTCTCCCTCCGCCCTCACCCTCTTTCTCTCTCACTCTCTCCTCTTTATCTCACCATTCTCTCTTTCCCTATCTATAACTCTCTCCTTCTCTATATATCACCATTCTCTCTCTACTTATCTTTATCTCCCCTTCCCCTCCCAACCCCTCTCTCTCTCTCTCTCTCTCTCTCTACCCAATCCCTCCCTTCCCCTCTTTCTCTCTCCCACTATGATGTTTGAGGGTGTAAGGTTTAGTGTTTAAGGTATAGGGTTAAGTGTATAGGGTACATGGATTAGGGTTTAGGATATTAGGTATAAAGTTGAGGGTATAGGGTAAAGGGATGAGGATTTAGGGTTTAGGGTTTAAGGTATAGGGCTAAGGGTTGAGGGATAGTGTTTAGGGTTGAGGGTATAAGGTTAATTGTATAGCGTATATGGATTAGGGTTTAGGATATTGGGTATATGGTTAGGGGTATTGGGTTGAGGATAGTAGGTTTAGGGTTTCTGATTTATGTATAAATTTGAGGGTTGAGGTATAATGTTCAAGGTTGATGGTAAAAGGTATAGGGAATAGGGTTTAGGGTGTAGGTTTTAGGGTATAAGGTATAGGGATAAGGCTTGAGAGTGTAGGGCTTTCTGTTTAAGTATAGGGCTGATGGATAATGTTTAGGGTTTAGGTTATAAGGTTGATGGCATAGGGTATAGGGATGAGGGTTAAGGGTGTAAGGTTTAGGGTTTGAGGTATAGGGTTGAGGGTTGAGGGTTGAGGGATAGTGTTCAAGGTTGAGGGTTTAGGGCTAAGTGTATAGGGTATATGGATTAGGGTTCAGAATATTGGGTATAGGGTCAAGGGTATTGGGTTCAAGATTGAGGGTTTAGGGTTTAGTGTACAAGGTTGAATGTAGGGTTGAGGGATGATGTTTAGGGTTTAGGTTATAATTTTGAGGGTATAAGGTATAGGGATGAGGGTTGAAGGTGTAGGATTTATGGTTTACGGTATAGGGTTGAGGGCTGAGGTATAGTCTTTAGGGTTGAGGGTACAGGGTATAGGGTTGATGGCATTGGGTTTAGGGTAAAAGGTTTAATGTAGGGTTTAGGGTTTAATTATACGGTTAAGGGTTGAGGGATAATGCTTAGGGTTTAGGGTATAAGCTTTAGGTATAGGTTATAAGGATGAGGGTTGACGGTGTAGGGTTTAGGGTTTAAGGTATAGGATTGAGGGTTGAGGGATAGTGTTTAGGGTTTCAAGGGTATAAGGTTAAGTGCATAAGGCATAGGGATTAAGGTTTAGGATGTTGAGGTTAATAGGTTAATGGATTAGGGTGTAGGGTACAAGGTTGAATGTAGGGTTTAGGGTTTGAGTATAGGGTTGAGGGATAATGTTTAAGGTTTAGGGTATAAGGTTGAGGGTATAGGTTATAGGGATGAGGGATGAGGGTTGAGGGATAGTGTTTAGGGTTGAGGGTATAGGGTTAAGTGTATAGGGTTTAGGGATTAGGGTTCAGGATATTCATTTTAGGGTTGAGGGTATTGGGTTTGGGGTTGAGGTTTTAGGTTACAAGGTTGAATGTAGGGTTGAGGGTTGAGGGTATAAGGTTAAAGTGTATAAGATATAGGGATTAGGTTTTAGGATATTGGGTATAGGATTTAGGGTGTAGAGTTTAGGGGTATAGGGTTAAGGGTTGAGAGTGTAGGATTTAGGGTTTAAGTATAGGGTTAAGGGATAATGTTCAGGGTTTAGGGTATAAGGTTAATGGTATAGGGTATAGGGATGAGGGTCGAAGGTGTAGGTTTTAGGGTTTAGGGTATAGGTTTGAGGTTTGAGTGATAGTTCCTAGGGTTGATGGTATAGGGTTAAGTATATAGCATTTAGGATATTAGGTGTAGGGTTGAAGGTATTGGTTTGAAGGTTTAAGGTTAATTTTATAGGGTATAGGTATTAGGGTTTAGGAGAGAGAGAGAGAGGGAGAGAGAAAGAGATAGAGAGACAAATATAAAGATAGAGTATTCTCTAGTTATGGTGGTAGGAAAAGACTTGAGAGAGGGGGAATGAGTGGGAGGGAGAGACCTAAGAGAGAGATTTCTCTAGTTAGGGTGGGATGGAGAGACTTGAGAGAGGGGGGTGGGGTGGGAGGTATAGACCTGAGAGAGAGGGAGAGAGAGAGAGAGAGAGAGTTCTCTAGTTAGGGTGGGAGGGACAGCGGGTGGGAGAGAGATACCTGAGAGATAGGGAGAGAGAGATATTTCTCTAGTTAGGGTGGGAGGGAGAGACTTGAGAGAGCGAGATGGAGTGGGAGGGGAAAACCTGGGAGAGAGGGAGAGAGAGGGAGAGAGAAAGAGATAGAGGGAGTGTGTGTGTGTGAGAGAGAGAGAGATAGAGGGATTGAGTGAGAGAGAGAGAGAGACTTGAGATAGGGAGAGGGGGTGGGAAGGAGAGACTTGAGAGAGAGAGAGAAAGAAAGAGAGAGGGATTGAGTGGGAGAGAGATAGAAGATAGAGGGTTAAGAGTAGAGGGTAGAGGGTTTAAGGGTTTTGGGTTCAAGGGTTTAGGGTTTAAGGGTTAAGGGTTTAGGGTTTAGGGTTAAGGGTAGAGGGGAGAGAGATAGAGGGATTGAGTGGGAGAGAGAGAGACCTGAGAGAGGGAGAGGGGGAGGGAGGGAGAGATGAGAGAGAGATAGAGAGAAAGAGAGAGAGGGAGTGAGTGGAAGAGAGATAGAGGGTAGATGGCTGACTAGCTTGGAAATTCAATGAAATTGGTAACCTAACTTGGCTTGTTTGAAAAAATGGGTCCAATAAATAGGATCTCCTAGTGATGTAAATCACTAGGAGACCCCATTTCTTGGACCCATTTTTTCAAACAGGCCACAACATTGCCAATTTCAGTGAGTTGGCAAGCTAGTGGGCCCACAAGCTTGGAAATTCAATGAAATTAGCAACCTAACTTGCCTGTTTGAAAAAACAGGTCCAATAAATGGGGTCTCTAGTGATGTAAATCAACAGGAGACCCCATTTCTTGGAACCTTTTTTTCAAATAGGCCACTACATTGCCAATTCCACCAAATTGATAGGCTAGGCTAGAGGGTAGAGGGTTAAAGGTAGAGGGTAGAGAGATAGGAGTGAGTGAGTGTGAGAGAGAAAGACTTGAGAGAGGGAGAGGGGAGGGAGAGACTTGAGAGAGAGAGGGGGAGGGAGTGGGAGAGAGATAAAGGGTAGAGGGTAGAGGGGAGAGAGATAGGAGTGAGAAAGAGAGAGACTTGAGAGAGGGAGAGGTGGTAGGGGGGAGAGACTTGAGATAGAGAGAGAGGGAGTGGGAGAGAGATAAATGGTAGAGGGTAGAGGGTTTAATGGTTAAGGGTAGAGGGTAGAGGGGATAGAGATATAAGGAGTGAGTGAGTCAGAGAGAGACTTGAGAGAGGGAGAGGGGCTAGGAGAGATAGAAGGTAGAGGGTTAATGGTAGAGGGTAAAGGGGATAGAGATATAAGGAGTGAGTGAGTTAGAGAGACTTGAGAGAGGGAGATGGGTTAGGAGAGATAGAAGGTAGAGCATTAAGGGTAGAGGGTAGAGGGTTTAAGGGTTAAGGGTAGAAGGTAGAGGGGATAGAGATAGGATTGAGTGAGAGAGAGAGAGAGACTTGAGAGAGGGAGAGGGGGTAGGAGGGAGAGACTTGAGAGAGAGAGAGAGGGAGGGAGGGAGTGGTTGAGAGAGATAGAGGGTAGACAGTTAAGAGTAGAGGGTAGATGGTTTAAGGGTTTAAGGGAGGGAGAGAATTGAGAGACGGATAAGGGGGTGGGAGGGAGAGACTTGTGAGAGAGGGGAGAGAGAGGGAGTGGGAGAGAGAGATAGATATATAGTTAGATAGAGAGAGAGAGAGAGAGAGTTATCTAGTTAGGGTGGGATGGAGAGACTTAAGAGAGGGGGAGGGGGTGGTAGGGATAGAGCTGAGAGAGAGTCTGAGAGAGAGAAGGATATTAGGGGAGGGGGTGAGAGGGATAGAGGGATAGAGCTGAGAGAGAATAAAATATTGAGAGAGAGAGAGATTTCTCTAGTTAGGGTGGGAGTGGGATACTTAAGAGAGGGAGAGGGGTGGGAGAGGGAGACCTAAGATAGAGAGAGAGAGAGAGAGAGTTCTCTAGTTAGGGTGGGAGGGAGAGACTTGGGAGAGGGAGAGGGGGTAGGAGAGAGAGACCTAAGAGATAAGGGGGAGAGAGAGAGAGTTCTCTAGTTAGGGTGGGAGGGAGAGACCTGAGACATGGAGAGGGGGTGGGAGGGAGAGAGAGGGATAGGGGTAGAGAGGGAGTTGGATAGAGATAGAGATAGAGATAAAGATAGAGATAGTGATGGGGTGTGAGGGAGAGATTAGAGAGAGAGTGTGCGTGTTATCTAGTTATGGTGGGAGGGAGAGACTTGAGAGAGGGGGAGGGGGTAGGAGGGAGAGACTTGAGAGAGAGAGAGAGGGTAGGAGGGAGATACTTGAGAGAGGGGGAGGGGTTGGGAGGGATAGAATTGATAGAGAGGGAGGGGTGGGACAGATAGACCTGAGAGATAGGGAGAGAGGAAGAGAGAGAGAGTTCTCTAGTTAGGGTGGGAGGGAGGGACTTGAGATAGAGAGAGAGAGAGAGAGTTCTCTAGTTAGGGTTGGAAGGAGAGACTTGAGAAAGGGAGAGGGGGTGGCATAGAGAGACTTGGGATATAGGAGGTGAGAGGAAGAGAGAGAGAGAGAGAGAGAGAGAGAGAGAGAGAGAGAGAGAGAGACGTAAGAGATAAAGACATAGAGAGAGAGTGTGTGTGTGTGTTCTCTAGTTAGAGTCGGAGAGAGATACTTGATAAGAGGGGAAGGGGTGAGATGGAGAGACCTGGGAGACAAGGAGAGAGGGAGTGGGAGAGAGAGAGAGAGATTTTTCTAGTTAGGGTGGGAGGGAGAGGGAGAGTTCTCTAGTTAGGGTAGGAGGGAGAGAACTGATACGTGGAGATGAGGTGGGAGGAAGAGAGAGGGATAGGGGTAGAGATGGAGTTGGAGAGAGAGAGATAGAGAGATATATATATAGAGATAGAGATAGAGGGGGGGTGTGAGGGACATACCACAAAGAGAGAGAGTGTGTGTGTTCTCTAGCTAGGGTGGGAGGGAGATACCTAAGAGAGAGAGATAGAGATAGAGAGTTTTCTTCCAGTTTTTCTTTCAATTTTTCTTCGAGTTTTGCTTCTAGGTTTGCTTCCGGTTTTGCTTCCAATTTTGCTTCCAATTTTGCTTCCAATTTTGCTTCCAATTTTGCTTCTAGTTTTACTTCCAATTTTGCTTCCAATTTTGCTTCTAGTTTTTCTTCCAATTTTTCTTCTGATATAACGTCACTTCTTGCATCTAGCTTTGCTTCCATTTTTGTGTCTTTTTTTGCTTCTAATATGGCTTCTATTATTGCATCTTTTGTTGCTTCTAAAATTGCTTCCATTATTACTTCTTTTTTTGCTACCTAAATTGCTTCTTTTTTTTCTTCCTAGATAACGCCGAGTTTTGCTTCCATTTTTGTTTCCTTTTTTGCTTCTAAAAATGATTCTTTTTTTGCTTCCATTTATTAATTTAATATGTTTTATTTCAATTTAATTAGTTAAGTATATCATTCCTCTTAAATAACTCATATGATTATAGAGTAAGTAAATTAAAGAATATATTTTATTTCAATTTAATTAGTTAAATATATCATGCCTCTTAAATAACTCATATGATTATAGAGTAAGTAATTTAACTATTTAACTCATATGATTAAATACCAAGATAATTATTGTTACCTAATTTTGCTTCCAACTAAATCAGGTAGACTTATGATTGTGTTTGCATTTAAAAAATAAAAGGTACATATCATTTTCTGCTAAGTTTCATCCATGTGCATAAAAGAGAGTATCAAAAAATTGCATTATTTGATTAAGGGAATTGCATACAATAGAAAAGAGATTCAACATTTATTGCAAAGGTAGTCTTTATTGATAACCATAAGTGTATAGAATCCCTCACAAGCTGAGGGACTGACTATTTTTATGCATATAAATAAAAACCATACATTTATAGATAAAAGGAAACACATATGTAAAGAAGGGGGACCCGTCATTCTGAATGACGAATCTCGGTTGAGCTGCCTTGCATCAGCTTTAGTCCTCTTGCCCATCTAGCCTCCAGTTGTCACTTGCCCCTACTACTCCGATTTTCTCTGCATTTGTGAGAAGAAGTTGGTTAGAGCAATGAAGGATCACAAATCAGTACATAGGAAAACATATGTAAACATATAATATGATCCTTATAAACATTGAAATAGCTAGCATATCATAGATTTCCAAGAAAGCAAAAGAGTTATCAAACACATCTATCATATGCTTTGTTTATCTAACATGTTTTCTCTTTGTGCAAATATAGGACAAAACTTTGTTACTATTTTTTTCAGCTAATTATAGCATGTGGAGTAAAATGTGGCTCCCACGAGGGTTGAGCCCAGCATGTTGCCCTCATTTTTTAGGAGGGATAGGAAATTGAGCAAATTCATCAAATCAATGATAAGACTACGCTTGATGCATTAAATCAATATGGAATCATACCAGTTGATCAACTTTCATTATCAAATTCAAAAGATGCAAAATGGTGTGAATTATCAAGCAATTTTTATTTGCATCTTTCACAATGAATCAAACAATAGGTTGCTTGGAAATATTACTCTGCTGGATACATCTTTCAATATTCTTAAGTTGGATCCAAAGTCCATTTTAATAATTTGATATGAGTTGTATTTCATTGTCAACATTTTCAAGGAGCCAATAAAGAAGGGAACAAGAACAAGGACAACAATCATTCAAAAATTAAATAGTTTGTCTCTTCCCAAGAAACAAATGATTTTTGTGATAATATGAACATTGAAGCACATATGCATCACATTCAATTATGGATAATAATTATGGTCGAGTTACTCAATGAGGTCTTACAGGTTATCAAGAGCTATGAATATCTATCATGAGTTACATGGAGCAACACAAGGTGAACAATTGAATGCTAGGCCAAAGCCATCATGTTAGTATGTTGTCCTAAAGAGCAATGCATGAGAAGGAAAGCACATTGATGCAGATGAGTAACTAGCATGCATTGGTAATCATCTTGCTACTGATACAATGAGTATTCACAGACAACTACAATGCACACTTTGATAAAAAACCAATGCATGATGGTTTGAGGAGATACCAATGATTCTACAAATGAATGTAGAAAGTCATGAAGGGCAGCCTTTGAGAAGGATTTCTTGGTAATCATGTCAAGGGTAAACTTGGTAAAGCAATTCATCATGCTAGTAACGGTGTGAAAAGATACATGTGAAGTATTGCAAAGTGAGAGAACTACATGAAGCATAAAGTGATGCAAAATTTGACAGTAATGATGTTGGCAAGATATTATGGACATGGTAATAACTTTGTTGTTCTTTCTAGAAATAGAAAAAGTATTCTAGAAAAAATGCAAAAATAAAAAAAAATCTTTCATCGTTTGATCAAACCAAATATGGAGAGTATGATTTGTTTCATTTATTTTTCTAGTGAGCTAAGTCCAGAGAAGCTGAGCCAAGATAAAATGGTTAAAAAATAAGGATGCATGGTAGAAATAAAACACCCAATCATTCCTATCTATTGAGTCCAAATCGAGCTTGTTTTGATAGAAAACGGAGGTAAGATATAAAGAAATGGCACATAGAAACTTACTCAACTTCTTGTTGTTCGAAGAAATGCAAGCTCCAAAAGTGCTTTGATGTCAGCCTCAAGACAAGCAAGGAATTGACAGAGTAAAGCAAGAGAAAAATTCATGAGAATCCGAGAAGGAATGTCTTTGAAAACGCATTTAGATAAGTGGAAACAAATGATGAGCCATGAAATCTTTACCTAATTCAGCCTCAAAAAAAAATTTGTGAAGAAAATTCTCAAAATCAGTGAGAAAATTGGTAGATACTCCATTAGAAAGCTCGAGGTTTCAAACTCTAATGATGGTGGCATGTGCAGGGCAAGGGAGCTCGAAAAAACCAAGTGAAAATGAGTTAAAAATTAGGGCTTGGGTATTTTGTTCTAACTCATCATGGCGGAAAAAATATTGATGTGAAAAAACTCAAATATGTTTAATCATTAAATATTTTAATATTCAAACAAATTTAGAAAATAAAATAAATATATTTTATAATAAAAAATTACTATTATCTATTAAATTCATAAGTGTTAAGTTCATGCTTTTACCTTTGTACCGCTAGATTATTGTGAGAAAGGTGTGGTAGCACAGTATACCACCATACCATGAGAGATTTCTTACTGCCTGGTGGTAGTGCGGTGTATACCACCATACTGCGAGAGGATTCTAACTATCTGGCGGTAGTGCAGTATACTGCCACCCCATGAAAGCCTTCTAGTAGCGAGGTTGCGGTGTATACCAATCTACCGCATATGTTTCTCACCTTCCTAGCGGTATAGTGGTGTATGCTTTTCATCATTACTTGAAGAGTTTCGATGAGACAATCTTATTTGTCTTATCGATATCTCAATGTCTCATCGACATTAGATCTTATGTTCCTCTGATGTTGGTTTCCATTGTTGATGAGACAAACTAATATCTCTTACCGATATGCCACTATCTAAATCCCGCACTAAATCCGGCACTAAATCAAACTACCTAATACCACCATACCGCAGGAGATTTCTTACTACCTGGCGGTAGTGCAGTGTATACTACCATACCGTGAGAGGATTCTGACTGTCTGGCGGTAGCACGGTATACCGACACCTTGTAAAAGCCTTCTAGTAGTGGGGTTGCGGTGTATACCGCTCTACCGCATATGTTTCTCACCTTCCCAACAGTATAGCGGTGTATGATTTTGATCATTACTTGAAGAGTATCAATGAGACAATCTTATTTGTCTTACTGATATCTCAATGTCTCATCGACATTAGATCTTATGTTCCTTTGAGGTTGGTTTCCGGTGTCGATGAGACAAGTTGATATCTCTTACCGATATGCCACTGTCTAAATCTGATGCTAAATTCGATGCTAAATCCGGCACTAAATCTGGTGCTAAATCTGGCGCTACTTAATACGATGCTAAATCTAGTGCTAAATCTGACACTAAATTCGACACTAAATCTGGTGCTAATTAGCGCCTAATTTAGTGCCTACTTGTCCTGATCGACGCAAAAAATGCCAAAAATGGGGTTAGCCTGATAAATAGCGTTGACTTTTTCAAAAAATTGGAGAAAATTACATTAAAACAGTGGGTAGAAGCAAAAAAGGGAGCTAATCACAAGGATTTGTTGTAGTGGAGAGAGAGTGTTCTCTAGTTAGGGTAGGAGGGAGAGAAAGAGAGTGTGTGTTCTCTAGTTAGGGTAGGAGGGAGAGACTTGAGAAGAGGGGGAGGGGTGGGAGGGAGAGACCTGAGAGAGAGAGGGAGGGAGGTAGAGAGAGAGAGAGAGAGATTTATCTTGTTAGGGTGGGAGGGATAGAGAAAAAATAGAGGGAAAGATGGAGAGAGAGGTAGAGAGAGAGAGGGAGGGTGTGAGGGAGAGACCTAAGAGACAGAGGCCTAGAGGGAGATATTTCTCTAGTTAGGGTGGGAGGGAGAGACCTGAGAGAGGGAGAGGGGGTGGGAGGGAGAGACCTGAGAGAGAGGGAGAGAGAGGGAGTGGGAGAGGGAGAGAGAGAGTGAGTGAGTGAGTGTGTGTGTGTTCTCTAGTTAGTGTGGGAGGGGCAGACTTGAGAAGGGGGGGAGGGGTGGGAGGGAGAGACCTGGGAGAGAGGGAGAGAGTGGGAG
>CM021104.1:604319841-604522356 GCA_007115665.2 Sequoiadendron giganteum
AGAGAGAGAGAGAGAGAGAGAGAGAGAGAGAGAGAGAGAGAGAGAGAATTCTCTATTTAGAGCAAGAGGGAGAGACTTGGGAGAGGGATAAGGGGCGGGAGAGAAAAACCTAATAGATAGGGAGAGAGAGAGAGAGAGAGTTCTCTAGCTAGGGTGGGAGGGAGAGACCTGATACATCAAGAGGGGGGAGGGAGAGAAAGGGAGAGGGATAGAGAGGGAGTGGGAGAGAGAGAGAGTGAGGGGGTGTGAGGGAGAGACTAGAGAGAGAGTGTGTGTGTGTTCTACAGGTGGGAGGGAGGGGACAAGGAGAGAGGGGGAGGGGATGGGAGGGAGAGACTTGAGAGAGGGGGAGGGGATGAGAGGGAGAGACTTGAGAGAGATAGAGAGAGGGGGAGGGGGAGCAGGAGGGAGAGACTTGAGAGAGGGGGAGAGGGTGGGAGGGATAGACTTTTTGAGAGAGGGAGAGGTTGGGACAGATAGACTTGAGAGAGAGGGAGAGGTGGAGAGGGAGATATAAGGAGGGAGGGAGAGAGAGATTTCTCTAGTTAGGGTGGGAGGGAGAGTCTTAAGAGAGGGAGAGAGAGACCTAAGAGAGAGAGAGGGGGGGGAAGAGGGGGTGGGAGAGAGAGAGACCTGGGAGATAGGGGGAGAGAAAAATAGAGAGAGAGTTCTCTAGTTAGGGTAGGATGGAGATACCTAAGAGAGGGAGAGGGGGAGGGAGGGAGAGACCATGGAGAGAGGAGAGAGGGAGAGGAGTGGGAGAGAGAGAGAGAGAGAGAGAGAGAGAGAGAGACAGAGAGAGAGACAGAGACAGAGAGTGGGAGAGAGAGACTGTGTGTGTGTTCTCTATTTAGGTTAGGAGGGAGAGACTTGAGAAGAGAGGGAGGGGTGGGACAGAGAGATCTGAGAGAGAAATTTATCTAGTTAGGGTCAGAGGGAGAGACTTGAGAGAGTAGAATGGGGTGGGAGGGATAGAGCTTAGAGAGGAGAAATGGAGAGAGAGAGAGTTCTCTAGTTAGGGTGGGAGGGAGAGGGTGTGGGAGAGAGAGAGAGAGAGAGAGAGAGAGAGAGAGAGAGAGAGAGAGAGAGAGAGAGAGAGAGAGAGAGAGAGAGAGAGTTATCTAGTTAGGGTGGGAGGGAGAGACCTAAGACATTGAGAGGGGGTGGGAGGGAGAGGGACAAAGAGGGAGTGGGAGAGAGATAGAGAGAGAGAGAGTGGGTATGTTATCTAGTTAGGGTGGGAGGGAGAGATGAGAGAGAGAGAGAGAGAGAGAGAGAGAGAGTTCTTTTGTTAGGGTGGGAGGGAGAGACCTAAGAGAGAGAGATAGAGGGAGTGAGAGATATACTTGAGAGAGAGATAGAGGTAGTGAGAGATATACCTAAAAGAGAGGGGGTGGGAGGGATAGACCTAAGAGAGAGGGGAGAGAGAGGGGGTTGGACCTAAAGCCTAAGCCATAAACCATAAACCCTAAACCCTAAATCCTAAACCCTAAACCTTAAACCATCAAGCCTAAACCAAAGAGAGAGTGTGTGAGAGAGAGAAACACAAAGGGAAGGAGGAAGGTTGGGAGATTGAGAGAGAGGGAGAAAGGGAGGGAGAGGTAGAGATGGAGAGAGGTAGATAGAAGTATATACGGAAAGAGAGATAGGGAGGGGGCAGGAGGGAGGGAGAGAGGGAGAGAGAAGTGCAATAAAGATAATGAGAGAGATGGGAGGAAATGAGGAAGGTGGAGAGAGATTGAGAGAGAGTGGAGGGATGGTGAGAGATAGGTAAAGAGAGATAGGTTAGATAGAGAGAAATAGAGAGGGAAGGTGGTTGGGATGAAGGAAGAGAGAGAGAGAGGAGGGAGAGAGAGAGAGAGGTATAGAGGTATAGGTTAGATAGAGTGAAGTAGAGAGGGAATGTGGGTAGGAGGAAGGAAGAGAGAGAGAGGGGGAGATAGAGAAAATTAGAGAGGGAAGGAGAGAAGGAGGAAAGGAGGGAGGGATGGAGGGAGAGAGAGAGGTTAGATAGATAGTATAGATGGAAGGAGAGAGTGTGAGAGAGAGTTCTAGAGAATAGGGGATAAAAATGAGTGAGATAGAGAGATAAAGATGATACAACTTGCTGATTACTGAAACTTGACATGTTGATTACTGAAATTTGACTAAGTCTAAAATTTGTGAGATCTTCCAAAAACTAGAATTTGCATTGTAACTCCTAGAGATCTGAAACCACTCTCAAACATCCTCAAACTATATACATGAAATATAACTTAAAGCATAAGAAATTAAATGTCCATATGTAAATGTCAACTTATACTTAAATGTTTATTTCATGTATATAGTTTCCTTGAAAGATAGCAAGAAGAAAGAGACAAGAAAAAGAGAAGAAACAAAATTCAATACATAGACCAAAAAGCAAGCACATTATAATGCGCTCACGTTTTGGAAATGTTTTTTCATTTCCAAAAATGCACATTTTTTGAACTCAAAATGCGTGTGTTTTTTTAACTCAAAATGCATGTGTTTTTTGAAATTTAAACCATAACATGAGTGCGTTATAACACGGGCGTGTTTCATTATAACACACTCGCATTTTTTCTATTTCAGGATGAAAAAGTAAATTGGCCACTTTTTGGCCCCCCATCTTTTTGCACTTACCCTACTGATATAAGATATGCTTTATTTTAAATTTAATAGGTAATTATTATTGATTTTCTACATGCACTATGTGTAAAGTCTTGATTGATAGGTTGATTGAAAAACATCTATAACTTTTAAATGGTTATATATATTTTTTGAATCTGAAAGATGTGTCACACACTATGCTTTTTAGACTATAGTTTAAAATAAATAAAATAAAATTTTATAACTTTTTGACCAAGTTAGGGTGGTCAGACAAATGGTTTTTAATATTTTTAAAAATTCCTACTAGAAAATTCATAACTAATTATTTACTTGTAAAAAAAATACAAAAAAATATGTCACATCCAGGAATGTGTCCTCTACTTATAAATGAGAGATTCAAAAATAAATAAATAAATTTCTCTTCATTAGGGTGGCCGGACAAACACCTATTTTTTTATTTTTTTCCAAATTTTAATGTACTACTACATTGAAATCTTAAATTTTCACCAAATCAAATCACTTTTTTCCAAAAAAGGCCTAGTAGCTTATAAACTACATTCAATTTGATATAGATTCTATTCCTACATAGTTTTGAAATTATGTTAATAACCTATTCAAATTCTTAGGTGAAGTTTCGTAAGTTTGTTTTTATGAATTTTTATTGCCATTTAAGGGCCTAGTGTGGACCCCCATGATCCTGCACTGACCCATAAAGGTCTTGAAATAAATTTACGAGTTAATCCAGTTCTTCAATTCATCTATATCTTACATAGAGATTTTTTTTATAAAGTTTTTTTTCCATCTCTCTCATAATTGCATACACAAAGGCATCATTAACAACACAAAATATCTTTTGACTTTGTTACAACTTTTGTTGGGGATAATTGTTGTAGGTTTTTGTTTCTCCCATTTGGAGGGAGTCCACTCTTCTTAGTTTAAGTTTCCCTTTTAGGTAGGTGCTTATTTGATTTCAAGTTATGGGTGCATTCAGAGTTCAACTTTTGATGGGAGTGTGGAGATTTGAGGCAAGTTTGGATGACCCCCATTTTTCCGTAAGGTTGGATGACCCCGATTTTCCTACAAGGGTTAGATGAACCCCATTTTCTACAAGGTTGGGCTACCCCAATTTTCCCGCAAGGTTTTTCCATAGTCATTTCTCCACAAGGTTGTACATGTATCCGAATTTCGCAAAGGTCAAAGTGCCCACAAATATTTGTAACAGGATTTTCTTTCCCATGAATATCTTATCATCCCTTTTTGCAGGAATACATTGCTCATCCATACCATTCCTAATTATTTTCCTTGCTTTTGAGCCATTATCCTTTCTACATTCAAATCTCTACAACTTTAGAGGAGTTATTTTAAAAGGGAATGATAATATTTTAAATCTATTCATATATCTCGAGATCGACATGAGTCAAAGCATGATGAATTAGTGTGTTTTAAAGGAATAATTGCATGTTATACAATGTATTTGAAATTGAATAATTTCAATATTTTAAATGAAAGAAATTATCAAGCATTAAAGATATATCTGACCTAAACTATGATATTTTATGGCACAGGAGTAGGGAGAGATAAGCTTGGAGGGTTTTTGAAATAAACACTTCAACATTCCTATTGCAAAATATGGGACACATTTTGACTCGATAGGATGAAGATCAAAATTTCCAAATAAGTTTGCATAAAAAATTATGTTAAAATTTACAATGGGTTGTTGGTTTGTTCCAGACCTACCAGGGGAGAATGTTTTGATTAAAGTGTGTACATATGGAGTTGTACAGGTCTAGACATTAATCAAATGTTGGTACAAATATGATAAAAAATTCTTATATTCCTAGGGATCCAAAGGGATGTACTTTTATATCTTCTCAAAATAAGGGAGTTGTAGCATAAGCTACAATCGAAAGTGGACCAAGAATTAAATAAAATCCCAAGGATTTAATGTCAGGTTTATGCCAACTATTTGCCAGTTATGCAAAGTGATTTGAAGGATCAAGGGGGGATATTTTGTGTAATTCCCAAGAAATATCATAACTAATTCATTTAGAGATGAAATCATAATATTTAATAGCCTCCAAATATTGAATGCTAATGTAATATTGGCCTTTGGTGTTGAGATAATCTCCACCATTGATTGTGCCCTAGATTTTGTTGACCTTGCAAATAAAAGGGTAGTTTTCTCTCATTGTAAAGTGGTTAAAATTGGAATTGTTGTAACTAGTCATTTTGAAATTAATACAAGCAAAGTGTTAAATTTTGGTGTTTCACTTGTGGTTTCTAATGTTTGCATGGCTCCTTTTCTTCAAATGTTAGACAAAGTTTAGTTATGACGATTATGAAGTGTGGAGATATTTGATAGATCTCTAGTTCATACCATTTTTATCTTGTTGATCATAGAAGTTGCTTTGTATGGTTATTCTAAAATTTATTCAATATTAGTTCAATTATGAATATTTTTTGAAGTTACACCAGAATTGGGTATTTATATGAAGTTTCATGATCATAAAATATTTCATTACCTTTGAATATTGCACTATTCTTTTGGCATTGTGAGTTAATCTTTGATCAAGAAGGAATTGGTTTAGTGAGGGATCTATCTATCTGAATAACCAAATCATTATTGACATTTTCCATATGGTTTCTTAACTTAATCTCTTCTTACCTTATCTTCAAAAAAATATTTTGAGCTTTGAGTTAGTTTAGGAAGAAAAGAATCCTACTAAATTATAGTATCAAATGTTGAATATTATTTTCAGATCTTGGATCTAGAAATCTAGTTATGGTTTCCATATTAAGTGCAAATAATTCAAAACCCTTATTTCTCAAACTCTAACTAAGTAATTGTAAGGCCCCTTGTTTAATAGAAAATCATTAAACCACTGAGTTGTTTTTGCAAAGTCAAGACCCGACTATCGAAGTCTTGGGGTAATTTTTCTAAATCTTAGAGGTTATATTTCCTTTCAAGAGAGACATAATACTCAATATTTTTTTGTGTTGTGATGTGAAAAAACACTCGTCAAAACCTCTTGGATTGTTATTAAAGAGCAACATTTCTTCCATGTCCATACAAAATTAGCAAGCACATCAATTGGCTAGGAGACACCCAGTTTGGAACTAATATTTAAAAGTGATGCAAATTAGATCATAAATAATTCTTGAGTCATTCATGCATGGGGTTGGGCAGCCATGCAAGAACCTATTTCACAACTAGCAATATAATTTATCAATTACTTTTATCGTTGAATATATAAAAACCTAGTATGCTTTGACCAACAAAAATCACACATCATAAAATGACATTCCACTTCCTACTCTTTGGTATGATGTAGGAAAAACTTTAGCTACCTCTTTTGGCCAACACTTGCATCACTCCTTCTTGCTTGCATGTTAGTTTCATCATAATTCCATATTATTTGAGTATCATATGGATGAAGGGAACATAATATACTGAGAGGGGGGTGAATCAGTAGATCCAAATAATTACAACAATTCTAGAAACCTTCACAACTACTTTATAGATTTTCAACATGAAGAGAAATGAACCAAACAAGCTAGTAAGTAAAGCACAACACAAGATAACACATAACACCTGATTTACGTGGAACCCAAGATGGTAAAACCATGGTGATAAATTCTCACAAGAAGAAATATAATAAGTGAATTTTATAATGTGATGTAGGAACTAACCTACCAAGACACCAATCCTAAAAGGATTCAGTAGGCACCAACCTACAAGAGACACCAATCCCTAGTAGAACAGAAACCAAACCCTGTCAGAACAATACGAAAGGTAGAACACCAATCCTGCCAGAACAAGAATAATGGTGAATTTGAAATTTAACTCTGGCACGCACTAGCAGACACATTGATACTAGCACTTCCCTTTTCCTTCATTCTTCTACTTTAACACAACTATACATCCCACTACAATAATTTCACTATAATCATCAATTATATTTGGTACATTATAATGCATGCATATAAACATTTTAAATATATACATGGCATTACATTAACACTCTTCTATGTCGACTAGGGACCCACACCAACCTAGACAACATAGGGTGGACCTAAATTCAAATTACATGAAATGTGTAATACACCAGTCCAAACTTGCTACCAAAAGAACCTAGCACCTTGTGTCACCATGGGAACCTTAAAAAGGTCATATCCTCACTCCACACACTTGGTTTTAATTCCACACACTTGTAGTTGTTACCACACATGCCTCAAACTTTGAATAGCTTGATGCGACTTTTTGTTACTTCAAACTCCTTGCATGCTAAGCTGCACCACCAAAAACTCAAGAAACTTATAGAACTGGTGTAGGCATACTGTCCTTCCAAATCACAAACTAACTCTACATTTATGAAAGAAATTCCACCCATATTAATTAATCTCTCTACCCAAAAGCTATCCTTTTGGATCACCACACTCATGCTAACTACATACTCGACATGGTATAATAATTCATTAAATATTTGAAGGTAGTCATGCCATAACTGGCATGATGCATGATACCTGAATAGATTAGACAGTCTCCACATGTTTTCAAACAACATGCTTCCAAAACCTTGAGACAATTGACAATTCTAGTGCTCCTACAATCTTCTTCTTTTTGACAACTCCACATCTGATAGCCTTGTCACCCTTTGATAACCACTGTTAGCAACAATGACCTGTTGGCATCAGTTTTCCATGAATGAAAACCTATTCTCAACAATTGATTGGCATCATAATATTTTGATAGTGTCGTGTAGAATGTGGACACAACTATAGGGTCGAGGTTTAGTGCTTTATCCCTATCAAGGCCTTTCATTTTCCACAATGTGAGTTCATGATGATGTATTTTAAAAAATAGTCCATCATGATTTACTAGGTAGCTGAAATGGGTTAGATTTTTTTGGTAGATTTATGCAACTTCTATCTTGAGATATCAATATTGTGGCCCTCTGTAGCCATCTCTTTACACCATTCAATGAGTTATAGGTTTTCTTCTACATTCAAGACTATAGGAGGACATTTCATTGAAGTTGAAGTGATACCACCTAACCAGTTGTTGAGTGTAGTGGCAAGGATTCCCCACTTCTTTTTTGTACTCCTTGATGAACTCCCATTCTCTTCATCATCTTTAAGAGTTGAATCCATTTCCTCTTTAGTCCACTCTTGTTGCATTATAATATTCTCGCTTATAGAAATTGCATTCACTTAAAAAACTACTTCAATTGGTTGCAGAGTGGCCTCATTAACATATTGAATTTTTTCCTCTAGTGGAAAACATACTCTTCTCTTGTGTGGAGGCAATGTTTTCCTTGGTCTCTTTGTACCATTTCAAGTTTTGATAGGTTTTGTTCTTCATCTATATAGATTTAAAATCCACACATTGACTATTAGAAAATAAAAGCGGCTCATATTGAGCATCATTTTAACAAATCAAACTGCTAGAACAACCCTTAAAAACTAATTTTAAAATTTAGAATTTCTATAATCTTTTTCATTATGAAGTTAGAAAGAGAAAGAGCCTTTAGCATTGAACTAGACATTCTACAAATAAATAGGATACATTTGAATATTATAATAATACATAAGAACCAAAATAAACCAAGCCTATAGTAGATGAATAATAAATATATAAAACCCAAAAAATATACATGAAGAAATGTATGGCAACCTTACCTTTCATTTATAGCCATACATAGGAGTGAAGTGAGAAATGTCTTTTTTTAAATAAAATAAAAATATTACTATGGCCCATAGTGGGGCATCCTATCTTGCAAGGTCCACATGGAGCACCATGTGAGATGAAAAATATTTTTTTGTCACATGTGAAGTAATAGACAAGCCTTGGAGAGTGGTGTAACCTAACTTTTAGGGGCCAAGTGGGCTTCTACATGATGGGGAGACAAATTTTGTTTACTCAACCAAAATTATAGTGATGTGGATAGTTAAGCATATCCATTCAAGTGAACAACACATATTAATATTCAATTTAAATGGTTTAAATATAAACAAGAACACAAATAAAATTATAGTATCTTTCATAAATAAATAAAAAATTGTTTTACCATTTTGATTACCATTGAAGTGCTAGATTGTAACTATAGTTAGGTAGATCATAGTGATGGTTGAATAGAAGATTAAGGGTAAGTGCATGGAAATGGGAGATTAAAAGGGGGTCTTAAGTGACCATTTTTTTCTGAAATCAAGAAAGATTGATCTTGGATGAGAAATTGAATATAGTTACAGTCAAAATTTGAAGACACGAGAAGAACAAGAGTCGTAGTGCTCTAATATACTTTCTAAACTACTTTTTTTTAAAAAAATTGATGGACATTAAGGGGTTCAAATAGAGGGGCCACACAAAGTTGTCATATTTTTATAAAAAAATATAATATAACATCTAGTGTGACCTTTCTAAAATGTTAACTTTTTTTAATATTTCAAAAATTATTTTAATAAAAAATTAGGTAACACCATGTAGTTTATGTCCCATTTTTTTTTACTAATTTTTTAATAAATATATTATTTTTACTATTTTCAAAATAAACACATCCTCAAAAGATCTACAACAAACAACCTGTATAAAAGACGCACAATAAAAATAAAGATATAGAAAGTTGTTTAACGAACCACCTTTATCTTGAACTCTCTGTCCGTAAGTCAATGAAGACCAGAACACATCAATGGCTTGTTATAACAAACCACCTAATTTTGAGCTCAACACTGGACTTTGATGAGCACGTTGAGAAATTAGCTTTCTGGTGTGGATGATATCGAATTTTGCTTTTTGCATGTGTGGATGATATCTAATTTTGCTTTTAGATCGTCTGCTGACATAAGCGCGTACATTTGTATTAGGTAGTGCATGATACAGGTGGGATTGTGATTGTGCAGTTTCAGTATCCCTTTTTCGTCTTAACTCCTTACTCCACGTACTCACTCTGAAACCAAGTAAATAATGTAATCTCAGGCTTCTATCCAATCTCTAATACTAATTCTCTATCTAATACTTGTTCCACTAAAGCACACTTAACCATTGAGATTTCTCTGCAACATGACTGTTTAGCTTGCTACCCTCATTCACTTCTCAATAAGAATTTTTAAAGACAGTCATCCAGACATCCATTTATGGCTCCCCATGCTGTTATCATCCCATACCCAGTTCAGGGACACATAAATCCCCTCATAAGACTCTCTGAGAAGCTAGCTTCTCAAGGCGTTATTATAACCTTTGTCAATACAGACTTCAATCACTCCAGAATGATGAAAGCCCGAAATGCTCACCATGGACGTTTAGAGGACCCATGTTTTAACATTCGTTTTGTTCAAGTTTCAGATGGCTTGCCATTTGATTTCAAGCGAACAGCCAAGTCAGTGGAAGCCTTCAATGCGCTCATGACCACCTTGAGAGCTTCTGCAGAAGATCTTCTTGACAGACTCTTAACACAGAGCTGTGAACATCCAGTTTCCTGTGTTATTGGCAGCTCATTTCTTCCATGGACTCCTCACCTTGCTAAGAAATTTGAGCTTCCATATGTAGCCTTCTGGTCACAGGCAGTGAGCGTTCATGTCATCTACGCACATTTGTCAATGATTGTTGATAATGGAGACTTTCCCCCCAAGAAGCAAGGTGAACTTTTCTCCTCTATGTCAATTTATTTCTCTGCTTAGCTTATTTCTAAGACATACTAAATAGGGATGAAGAACTTGCTATTTCTAAGACATGCTAAATAGGGATTTTTATCATTATTGTTTTCCTGTAAAAGGAAACTCATTTTTGAAAAAAAAATTCCTGTAAGAGAGAACTCATTTTTAGAAAAACATAATATTAAAGAATAAGACAACATTGACATGAAATTTTTAATTTCAATTCTACTGTTTATTCTGACAATCTTTGTTATATATCAGAAGGCTACTGCTGAAAAATAAGCTCAGATGTGACTGATATTTATATCTTCTTTAGTAGCGCGTTACACTGTCTAATTTCACATGATAGGTATAGTGTGTAATTTCTACATACACTGTCTTTAATAGTGTATAATTTTTACATATATACAATGTCTTTTATTTTCTTTTATAACCCACATAAGATTCTTTTCCACAATCTTTATATCTACAATGTCTTTTATTTTCTGTTATAACTCCATAAGATTCTTTTCCGAAATCCTTATATCTACCCAGTCATGAACTGTTTCGATCTCACCTATAGTTATAAGGTATGAAGTTAAAAGCTTTGTGAATAAGCTGTTCACTGTGGTCTTTTGTAAAGTATAAAAAGTTGATGGCAGTGTACATAATTATGTAATGATCCCCCTCTTTTTCCTAATGGTTTTAGTTGTTGTTTTAAGGGTGTTAGTATTCTCTAATGGTTTTAGTAGTTGTTTTAAGGGTGTCTTGGTTTTAGTTGTTGGTAGGGTGTCTTGTCTGCAGAGAAAATGTAGTACTTGCCAAGCATATAAAATATCTCTGCTGGACCCATCTTCAAGTTAAATCGTGCTAATTGCATGATTGCATTAACAGGCACGATAGATTACATTCCAGGTCTTCCTCCAATGCAGCCGGAAGATCTCCCATCAGACATTCAATCAGGAGACCCATCAAGTCCTGTGCATCAGCTTATTGTGCAACAGCTCCCTGCACTGAAAGAAGCCGCCTGGATTATCAGCAACACAATCTATGAACTAGAAAGCCCAGCAAGCGATGCCATTAAAGAAAAATCTCCCCCTTTTCGCTCAATTGGTCCCTTACTACCCTCAATTTACCTTGAAGGCGAAGGCAAACAACAGGATTTCTCCATAGTAAGTCCCAGATCATTAAGCCTGTGGGCAGAATCTAATTGCTTACCATGGTTGGATTCGAAACCCAAAAGTTCTGTTTTGTATGTTTCGTTTGGAAGCTTAGCTGAGATCTCCAAAGTTCAAGTGCAAGAGATAGCAAGAGGACTGATGGAAAGCAACCAGGTATTCTCCTGCCTGTCTAAAGTACATAGACAATATTCACAAAATATGTCTTTTAATTTTGAGCTTCTGTTTCCTTAGAAATAGCTAGCAATAACACCTCTCAGTGATATTGTATGGTTGAATACTTATGTTTATCACCCTCTTTATTTTTAAATTCATCTGCTTCTATTATTAATATTTTAGCTACTTGTTTAACAGCCATTTCTATGGGTAGTCCGTCCAGGCTTGGTGAGCTCAGAGACCACAACAACAACAACAGATTATAATGACATTCTTCCTGAGGGATTTTTGGAGAAAACAAAAGATAGAGGACTTTTGGTTCCATGGTCTCCGCAGCTTCTTGTTTTAGCCCATCCTTCTATTGGAGGCTTCTTCACTCATGGGGGGTGGAATTCTACAGTGGAGAGCCTAAGTCTGGGTGTTCCAATGTTGGTTTTCCCACAGGCAATTGAGCAGTGCACAAATAGAATGTTGGTTGTAAAGCAGTGGAAAATTGGGTTAAGGTTAGATACTTCCAGGGACGACGGAATAATTGAGGGAGCTGAGATTGCCAGGTGTGTGAGAACTTTACTGAAAGATGAAGAGATGAGGAAGAAGAGTAGTGAAATGAGAGAGAAAATACTGAAAGTGGTAGGTGAAGGAGGATCATCTTGGAAAAATATGAAAGAATTTGTGGACTTTTTGATGTCACTGCCAGAAAAGAAAATGGCTTGAAAGCAGTGGGTGGAGGATCATTTTAGGAAAAATATGAAAAACATTGTGGTATGTCAGTGATTTTGTGATTATTTGATGGCAGTGATTTTGTGGGCTATTTGATGTCAGTACCAATAAAGAAATGGGTTTGTCTTTTGAAAATGGTTTGAAGACAACATGCTGTATATGTTTGATAAGGTTGAATGATAAGTTAAGGTGCGTTATTATTTTTGTTTTTTTTATTGTTTATTTTGTTATGTCTTTTTAACTATATTTAAATATTATATCTTTTAATAGTTAAGCATTTAATAATAATTTGATATATCATCTATATTAAAATGTGGTGCATAGTTATATTTTTACTGATAAAAAATTGTCTTTGATCATTGAATTGAGTGTGGTTTAAGAATAGTCTTTTCTTTTTGGTGGACTATATTTTTGGCTTTGTGGTGCATAGTTATATTTTTATTGACAAAAAATTGTCTTTGATCATTGAATTGAGTGCCGTTTAAAAATAGTCTTTTCTTTTTGGTGGACTATATTTTTGGCTTTACATTTCAATATATTTATAAAGATGGGTTTTGTTGATGACATTATATTACCACATGCTAGTGTCTATAAGTATGTTTTTGATTAAGTAGATGCTTTTGACCAAAGGTATTAACTAGAAACGGATTTTGAAAGGACCCCAAAACCTTGAACAAGATTTCATAGTGTCTATTAGTATGTTGATTATATTTTTTTATCAAATTATTTACTACTAGTAGTAATTAGACATGCTATCAAACTGCCAATAGATATAGAAATAGTCAATGCTCCATATTTATACTTTTTGAAAGGGTCTTAAATATTTGTGCATCAATCATTTGATATCACTATTAAGTGTTGTTTATCAGAAATAAACAACTTTGAATATATAGTTCAATTTACTTCACTATAATTCATAACCAACCTACTGATGGATAATATTTATATGATATATTTGAGTAAGAGGTTGTTCACGATATCAATAAATGATTTACAATATAACTTTGTATTATATGTATAACAAACTACTATGTGGATAAAAATGAGACTACTAAAGTAGGATTGGATTAATTAATTGCATCTCATTGCTAATCAAGTTACAATACCATATTTTTGCATCAATTCTAATTTAAACAAACTTATGTATACAATTATGTATATCAAATCCAACCTAGGGTATGTGCAGGATCATCATGGAAAAAACAGGCCCTTAAGTGGCAATAAAATTCAGAAAATCAGAGTTAGGCAACTTGACGTAAAAATTTGAATAGGTTGTCTATATTATTTCAAAAATATGTACGAATAGAATATGTAGAAAATTGACTACTAGGTTTATTTTTATTTATAAAAAAGTCTATATGGTGAAAATTTGAAATTTCAAAAAAATAAGAAGTAGGTGTTTGTCTGACCACCCTAACCACAATAAAATGATAATATTATTTTATAAGATTTTAGATATAAGTAGAAGACTCATGTCTCGATGTGATGCATATTTTTTTGTAATATTTTTCCAAGTAAATAATTAATTATGATTTTTTTATTACAAATTTTAAAAAATATAAAAACTCGTATCTGACCACCTTAACTTGGTCAAAATTCATGAAATTCAATTTTTTTTTTTTTTTTAATCCTATAGTATGTGAAGCATAAAATGTGACACATGTTTTTGATTCAAAAAATGTGATACTGTTTGAAAGCTATAGATTTTTTTCAATCAGCCTATCAATGAGGACTTTAGTCATAATTCAAATAAAAAATGAATAATAATTATTTATTAAATTCAAAGTAAATAATAAATTATATTGGTGGAAAGTTGAAAATCTCCTTTAAAAACCCTTTTCGTTTCATCAATTTTGGGTAAAAAAAAAGTTGTTAGCTACATGGGCCATCATATCACTTAGATATCGCCACTTTTTGGCCCATCATGATCCTGCACATACCCCCCACCAACCATAGTAGTATGTTTCATTTATAAAAGTAATTTTCACTTTGCGTAGTTGAAACAAATAACATCCTACATGGTCACAAAAAATGTCTAGAATTAGACTATTGCACAATTTACACAATTATTTAAAAAAGGTAGTTGAACTCAAGTTTAATATAAAGTTTTATACATAAATTCATTTACCTTTTATGCATACTTGTCATTACTTCTATGATTTTTCCTTCTATCCATGGGTTTTTGAATAATTAAAGACTAGAGAAAATATTAGTACACAATACAAAAACTGGATACATAAAGCTTGACCAACATATTAAAATAACAAAGAAAACATGTATAATAACAAAATGAAAAAAAATGGATGTTATGAATGTACCATATAGGAAATCATATTAATATGTTACATCAAAATCTATGCAATCATAACATCACACTAAAAATATTATTTTGTACAATTGTATTCACATGAACATAATTGAAAGATAATTGTTCTTGCAAGTACAAAGATCATAATATTATTTTAAAATCACATTAATTTATCACAACCAACCACAAGAAAAATGAACATGTATTAGCTATATTAATTAAATATCAACTTATGAACAATGGTCATAATCAATGCTCTTCATTTTTCCTATTACTAACATAAATTAAGTTTGTTCATCTTAGAATATAATTCAAATGAGAATAGTGGTGATATTTTCAATATTATGAGAGATTCGACGTGAGAGATAGTAGGGGAGAGGGGCCTATAGTGGAGCGGGGTCCAATAGTGAGGATAAAAGTAGTCCTCAGTGGGCCCCATAGTGGAGCACCTTAATATCCAATTGCAAAATACTTTTTATCCATAAAGTACACAAACTAACAAATCATGTGTTGCCACATCAGTGCACCAATAAAACATGACTTAGTGCAACACTATTAGTCTCACTTTTTTTTTGGGCCTTTTTAGATACCTCAACAAAAAGCATGTTGATGTGGCATCATATTTGATGATGTGGCCTTAAAATGAAATATAGAAGCATGTGAGGTGCCAAATAAATTGTTGTACGAAATTGGGAATGATTTGAAATGTCCACATAGGATTTTGAGAAACATGAACTTAGGGTGCTCCACTATGGGCCCCTCTCCCCTAGTTAATTTTAAAACATAACTCTCTATATCACTAGATATTTTGTTGCCCTTTAAATCCTGTCATTTTGAGGGAGATTTGTGTGTGATTACCCATTGTAATAGGTGGAAGAGAGATTTTTTTTAGATTATTAATGTCTCATGACACACCCACATAATTTTTGAATTTTACAATCACAAGAAATGATAACTTTTGGAGATCATGTACCTTGATGACAAACTATATATTATTTACATTATTTAGTGCTTCATTAACTAATCCAACATCCACATACAAATTGTACACCAATATTACATGTTGGCCAACATGTAGTAAAACTACTTTGTCTAAATGATCATCATTAGCATTGTGTGATTCTATATGTTTAGTATATGAAGACACTCTACATGCAACTAGCATGCTAAGTGGCTTTAGCATGAACTCCTATTGTGGAGCATGGCCATACTTTATGTGGCATAAAAATGCATAGATAAATCTAATCTTACATACTTCTCAACACTTGCTAAGGTATTTGTTCACTCCATGAGGATTCTCTAGTCATCAAATATTATAATTTCACTCCTAATGTTTTTTGACATCTCTTTTAATTTAACTTGTTTTGGACGATTCCCTTAGCGATAGAAAATTATGTCCAAGGTCAAGACTATTTAGAATATAGTCCATAATGTTTGATAATAAGTGTTTCCTATATACATATGATTATAATTATTATTTTCAAATTGTTACAACATGTCAAACACTTATACCAATAATTATTATTAAGCATAAAAAATCTAATGGGAGAAACTTGCATACAATGGTATTCTTACATACAAGGTAATTGGGTGAGATCAGAAAAAAGTATAATTATTTTTTAACCAAATTCTTCTATGCCATGTGAAGGAAATAATTATTTTTAGTATTTTTTGAAGTCAAAAAGAATTTTAGGGAATATAAAACTCATTTCATCAATGCTAATATATGCAACATGCTTAATATCTTCCTACAATACAAGTAGTAAGGTTGCACATTCTCAATAGTAATTTTTAAGGATGGATGAGTTATAATGTATGAGAGTTAAATTGATTCAAATTTACTCTCACAATTAATTCTTTTCTCACACTCACCCAATACAAATAACACCAAGAATCAAAGTTTTATCTCTGCAACTTTTGCATAGATGGTTTGCAATTTGCAGCCAACAAACTCCTTCATTCAACCAATAAAAATTTAACAATAAATTACATACAACCACAAGGGTTGTGGACTATTATAGGCCCCTTCAAATGCATATAAAAATCAAAAGTTTTGAAATAAAGGAGGGGTTAAAATTTATTCAAACAAGAAGAAATACAAAGTAGGGGAATCAAACATCCCTATGAAGTTCCACTAAGTGATCCAACTAATGAGATAAACCCATAGGTAATTGATCCTTATCCCTAATATTCCAATTTTGGATTTGATCAGAAGCCCATTTGGCCAAATAATCTGCTACACCATTCCACTCCCTAGGGATATGAGTGAAAGTAACAGACCCCAAAGAATCACACAAATGAAGAATTCAGTTAACCACCAAGACTAAACTCCAACTAGCATCCTCAAAATGTTGTCGAGTCAACAAATGCACCACCACCTATGAATCCGATTCACAAATAAGCCATCTCCATCCAAGAGCACAAGCATGCTCCACAACATATAAAATAGCCAAATCCTCCATCAAATTATTAGTATGATGACCTTTAAAGACAAAAAAAATGAACTGAATAGTCCTTGAGCTATCTCTACCAACTCCACCAATTCCAACAAGACTAGGGTGCCCCATAAAGACCCATATGTATTGATTTTCAGACTACCTTGTGGAGGAGGACTCCACCTCCCACCCTGATTATCTTTAGAGAGGGTTTCTGCATCTATTCCTCATGAGTTGTCCATGTGGGGGAGGAAGATGGAGACAGGTGTAGCAAATAACATCAGCAGGATCCACAACCTCCGTCAAGTCACACTTTGCTGAAACAGTTTCCCCCAAAGAGTAGAGAATCTTCCACCATAGGTGTTGGGCCCCAAACAACACATCTTGAAAGATTCGATGATTCATCTCCAACAAGATATGCCAAAGAATTAAAAAAGGGCCAAGATTCCAAGCAACCTGAAGAAAATAAGTTTTGACTGGGGCCTTGCCCCATCAAACAAAAAACTCAACCAAAGATGTGACATGCCAACAAGCTTGATTCTACACCTCACACCAAAAATTCCAGATATGTCTAGTGAAGGAACATTGGAAGAAGAGATGAGAGACACTCTCTTCACTAACATGACATAACAAACACATCGAGGGTTCTTGAAAACCACACTTGCATAAATTATCCCATGTAAGACACCGATTGTGGATCACCAACCACAAGAAAAAATTGCACTTGGGCCATGAGAACTTGTACCAAACTTGCTTCCACCAAGAAACCCGAATGTCCCCAAAAGTCTGCCGCACCAGCTCAATATACCCTATAGAGATATAAAACTTTCCAGAAAAATCACTACTAGCCCAAGCCAAAATATCATTCATGTCTAAGGTGGTACACTCATGAGACTCCAGTATTTGAGCCAACTCAACCCTATCTTCCGCAGATCCTCCAAGAGGTTATTTAGAAGGAAGTTTCTAGTGATACTAAACAACTAGCCTACAATCATGATCAATCTTATAATAATCAATAGTGTCCCAACCAGCAGTGGTAAAAATATCACAAAAGGGCTGAAGGTGAGGATGAGTAGAAAGGATAGAAGGATGACCATCCCACGAGTCCAACCAAAAAAAATCTTGTGATCTCGAATGACATATCCAGAAGAGACGATTATTAACTAACTGAGCCCCCAGCTTCAAATTATTCTAGATCATAAAGTCACTCCCAACCAAAGGAAAGTGAGGAACATCAAACACATTAGCATCCTTAAGATACTTATGGGTTAGAATGCGGGCCCAAAGATGATTCTGGCTAGAGCACCAACACAAATATAACTTAGCAACAAGAGCTTTCCCATTCAAGATAGCAGATCGCAAGCCAAGACTGCCCTCTTCCTTAGCTCTGCACATAATTTCCCACTTAGCAAGGCTCCATTTTGCAGTCGATAAATTACCATTCCAGAGATTTTCGAGAGAGAGCATCAAATTACCAAAGAAATTACATGAGAGCAGCTTGAAAAAAACACTTGTAGATAGGGAGGGCTTGAATAACATACTTTAGAAGAGTCAAGTGAGCAACAGTAGATAACCAATGGTGAGTCCAATGATTAACCTTCTGTCACAACTTGTCCAACAAAATTTGCCAACAGGACCTGGGATGTCTATCAATAGAGTGGGGAATTCCCAAATAAACAAAGGGAAGGGACCCAATTTGAAACCACATAATTTACACAATACACCATTGAATAGCCGACAAAGAGTTAAAGAAGAAAATAGAAGATTTATGCTCATTAACTTTTTGACCTGAAGTAGCAAGGTAAGTATCCAAGGAATGTCTAAAATATTTAGCTTCCCAAAGTCGAGCCAATCCCATAAGAGTAGTGTCATCCAAAAATTGGAGATGTGAGAGTTGAGGAAAACCATTGCCCCATTCCCACCCATGAATCAATCCATGAGAAGAGTAGAACTTTAGAAAATGGCTAAGACCCTCAACCATAATAATAAATAAGTAAGGGGAGAGAGGATCCCCTTGGTGAAGGCCCCTAGAAGCACCAAAAGGCTATGAAGTTTCTCCATTCACAATAATAGAGAAAGAAGAAGAAGTAACACAACTCATGGTCCTATTCACCCATTCTGGACTGAAACCAAAAGCTAAGAGAATTTTCTAAAGAAAACTCCGTTTGACCTTGTCATAAGTATTGGCCATGTCTAACTTGATGAACATAGATCTATCCTTAGAATTTTCCATAGAGTGAATAACCTCAGAAGCCACCACCACCCCATCCAAAATTTGTTTGCCACCCACAAAACCTCCTTGCTCTTTAGAGATCACAACAGGAAGACAAGTTTTTAGCTTCTTTGCAATCAATTTAGTGATAATCTTATACACCACATTACAAAGAGAAATAGGTCAAAAAACGTCAAGCTTATCAGCACCTTCCTTTTTGGGAATGAGAACCAAGAAATTTGAATTCATGCCTCGAAGCATTTGCTTACTAAGAAGAGACTCCCAAACAACCTACAATAGATCTAGATTGATAATATCCCAAAACTCCTAAAAAAAATCAGTAGGAAAACCATCCAGACTTGGAGCTTTACCTTTGTTCATCCCAAACACAACCTCTTCACTTTTAGGCATCAAAATTGGATGAATGAGAGAATTATTCATCGCAGTGGTGATCAGAGAGGGAATGGAAGAAAGGATCAAATTCTCCTCCTCAACAGCAGGAGGGGAATCTTCAACAAAGAGAGTAGAGTAAAATTGACGAGCCTCTCGAGACATAGCCAATAGAGAGGAAATCTATAGACATTCAGAAGTAACCATAGAAGAAATGTACCCCTTGTTATGACGAGCCTAGACAGAGTGATGAAAAAAATAAGTGTTCATATCCCCTTCTTGGAGCCAATCAATCTGAGCCTTATGTTTCCAATAATTCTCTTCACAAAGCTCCCACTCTTGCATATTTCGCATTGCTTGGGACTCCGTTCTTCCAAGAGCCTCTAAGAAACCACTATCTTGAATTTGGTGAGTAATCATAGTGAGATGGTCAAGAGCATCCCTCTTCTTGGATTGAAGGTTACCGAAACAGAGCTTGTCCCATCTCTTAAGGTGATATTTGACATATTGAATTTTCTTAACAAAGAAGTACATAGCTGTCCCAAAAGCCAAGCCTCCCTCTCTCCACCACTTGGCCACTAAGTCATATAGTGAAGAATCCCGAAGCCACATAAGCTGAAATTCAAAGGGAGGATTCTTGGGAACAACAAAAGAAGAATCATGCAATTTAATGGCCCAATGATTTGAACCTCTCCAATCAAGAATTTCCAAACTAGAAACCAAGCCCCCGCCAACCCAAAAATAGGAGACAAGAAACCTATCCAACTGTTCAAAGATTGCTTCCTGTCCACTATGTCTATTGTTCCAAGTGAAAATCCCATTAGAGGGCTTAACATCCACTAAAACAAGAGAATCCACCTGAGCTCGAAAAACATCAGAAGTTGGACCTAACCTAGGCAAACCCTCTCTTTTCTCCTCCAAACTCAACATAGAATTAAAATCACCACCTAAGATCCAAGGCAAATAGGGATCACAAGAACGGACATACCTTATATGTGCCCAAAGTTGGATTTTACCATGGATGTCAATTGGAGCATAAACATTAAATGAGAATAGCCTCACTAGAATTGAAATTAGAAGCAACCATGGAGATAGAGGAATGACTAGAAATCCAAAAAAGGGAATAAATTTTGCACGGATTCTAAAAAAGGGCCAAACCTCCATAATTTCCTTGAGATCCAATGCACTGACACTGACCAAAGTTCCAGATACGAGAAGTAAACTGAAGCATAAAATCAACATAAACCTTAGTCTCCTAAACATATAAGATGTTTGAAGAATGAAATACAACCAAATCATGAATATTTTGTTGATGAGAGGTGTTATTCAACCCCCTCACATTCTAGGAGAGAATAATCATGGAGGGGATTGAGAAAAGTGAACATCAATGGGTTTAACAGACCCTGATTCCACTAATAAATCCCTAGTAACCTTAATCTTCTCCAAATTGTCTTACACCCTTTTAAAGAGTTGTTAGGAGGCCCTTTCTTAAGGAGGCATTGATGCAGCCCCAAGCCTTAATAAGACCCCTCACCTGTATTAGAAGCTAAAACCTCCTTAGCCAGATAAACCAACATAATATCATCTTGCATATGTTCATTCAAGGTCTCTTGTGGAGCCGACAATTCAAATAAATTCTAACTTGACTCGAGAACCGACACAAAAACCATACCCACACCAGTAGCCACCAGAGTGATAGCCGATGGAATCCCATCCTCCAAGACAGTAGTATCTAACACTTCAAATTGGTTTAATCCCTCATCAACCTGTTGATCCTTGAAAGTCCACTGCAAACCCCATCCCTTAGCCTTAGATTGAACTAGCATAAAACCATCCTTATCCTTTCCCACAACTTCCTCCCTCATGTGATCTTTCCCCTTGTCCACATTACCCACCAGTAGATTCAAAGAAGATGGGGAATTAGTGGAGCGAGATTATTTATGAACCTTAGGGAAATTTCGCTGAAGATGGCCATACTCATGACAGAACCAACATCGAAAAGGAAGAGATTCATAATCCAAATATTGAATCCATGATGAAGAGCTAATATAGATCTCCAATGAATCTGATAGGGGATTATTCAGGTCAACCTCCACATAGATTCGAGTGAAATAAATTGCCTTTCTATCAAGGTTTTGTTGGGAAACTGTTGTAGGCTTACCCAATAGAGCAACAATTTGTTGCAAAATATCTTTTGTCTAAAACTCCAAAGGAAGCTACGATAGATGAACCCAAATAGGAAGCCAAGAAGGCAGCTCTTCAGTGGAGTTAAAACCCATGTGCCAGGGTTTAATAAACAACCCAACATGATTATAGAAATATGGTCCTCCTTCAAAAACTTTATTCCAATCTATGATATTAGAGAAAACAACCATAAAATAATTGTTATCGGCAAGCATAATCTCCATATCTCCTTCAATCTTCCATGAGCGCCTGATCCAAGCTTCCAAAGTAGACAAGGGAGTAGAACTCCCAAGAAACTTACAAATGAGAACATGTCGGCTCCAATACGAAACATCCTCAACAACCGAATCATGAGAAAGGACCAAAACCGGCTGATTCTAGCTCCGAGGCCAAAAACCATTGATTTTCTTCAATTTCGAACCCTCACTGGCATAGTACATCTCCATTCCCTGGGAATGCAAGCCCGAGGAAGATTCATTAGAAACCTTGGCACCGCCAGCCACCACCAAAATGGAAGACATTCAAATCCCCGCCTTGGAAAAACCTACCACCAAAAAAATGCCAAATAACCCCCAAAGCAAACTCGTCTAGGAAAATCATCCCCCATTTGCAAAGACACCCCCCTGACTACAAAAACCCCCTTGAAACCCCTACCAAACTCCCACTCACCTGCAAAAAACCTCGACAGCCAAAGGATGATAAGGCATGGCCAGGGTTTCTCCTAGCCCGTTTAGTAAAACGCAGTCGTCGCTTTCTTCATCCATTGTTCCTCCTTATCTGTATAAAAATCAGAAATTAAAATGGATTTGTAATCATCAAAATCCAAGGTTGTACCACAACCTTTCACCTACAACATAACCACACACTTACATACAACCTTTGAGGGTTGTGGGTTGTTACATGCCCTTGGAAAAGTATGCAAAATCATAAAATCAAAATCAAAATATTGCCTCAGCAATCAAAGGTTGGCTCTCAACCTTCACACCTGCAAACAATGCAACTTCACATATCAATCTCTGCAACTCTAGAAGATATCAAATCATATGCAAACCATTCAAATCTTCCATTAACATCATCAACAACTCTTTGGAGGTATGCTACACCTTGTCTTTCTTATTTTCTTTCTCTGGAAAGACTAACTCCAAAATAAGATAAATTTTCCTTTTGTATTTCTCGAGATTTGCATTACAATGCATTTGCCTTTCATTTTGCTTACATTACAATGAATTTCATTCAAAATTCTCAATTCCAATGCCACTCTCTCCAATTTGACCAATTTCCTCCAAAAATAAAATAAAATATTGTAATAAAACAAGTCCACTACACCCACAACCTACTAGAGGAGTTTATGGCTTTTATTCCAACATTGCTTTCACCAATGAAAGTAAAAGCTGCCTTTTTCCCATTCTTGGGTGCCCATCTTTGGGTTCCTATTTTTTAGGAATCTTGGTTGAATGAATTAAAAGCGAAATTCATAGAAATTATAACTCTAAGAAGCCACACCCATATTTTATTTTTCTTGATTTTTCCCTTTTACTAAACTTGGTCTCCACTATGTCATCAATGAATTTGACTTAATTCAAATGGAAAATTGAAATTACATTCATATGACATGAAATTTCATTTTCCTGACAATAAAAATTTGAATTTCATAAATCAAATGAAATTCCACTCCAAAATTAACCAAAAAGAAATCAAACCTTTTTTTTGGTGATACAGGATTGCACAAGGCCATGGATGCTCCTGCATCAAACACCCACGGTAGAAAGAAATGTTTCATGATTTGAATTTAGAAACATTTGTCAACCTTATGCCTATCTTGGATCCACCTCATTTCCTTTTCCACTAAATATTTCTATGCACCACTATTTTGCAAACTTACAACATTACCATGCTTCATCCTTCTACTACCCATCATGTAATTCAAAGCATCAAATCTATTATCCCACCAATATACTTCATCAAAATCAGAACTAACAATTAAAATTATACCTTCTCCTTCATAAAAAAAAAATTATTTGTTTGCCTCATTCGCTGTCCCACCTTTTCCATCTCCTTCAACTATGTTTCCTTCATGAAATTCCACTATTTCAATGCCTTCTGAAAGACATGATATTGCTGCATCTCATTTTCCTTCACTCAAAATAGCGTTATTATTATCATCAAAAGACTTAATTTTCATATTACTTGACAAGGAATTATGATTACTAATCAAAACATTTTTACCTCCACTATTTTCAAGCAAGGATTTCTTAGAAAACTCTTCATTAACCTTTTTACTCCACTCTTGCAATCCAACTTTATCAAAATTTATTTCTGCTGCAACAAAATTATATATTCCTTGACTCTCTTTCCCATCAAAGGAAACAAATAAATCATATTTTACCTTACCCTCTACTACTACCTTCATTCCACTTGAGATCTTTTCCTTAATCTGAGTCAACAATTCACCTTTCTCATCTTCTTCACAGTTATTATTATCAAAGCCAATATATTCATGATTCATACCATCTAAAAGTTTGATTTCATCAACCAAACAAGACCTTTCATTGCTGCAAACCTTACCCATTTCTTCTGTTAACTGCTTCAATTTATGTTTCACTCCATCCTTCATCAACATGTATGTGTTGGCATAACCATCGTGTATCACCTTCCTATCAAACTACCAAGGTCTTCCTAGAAGAATATGACAAGCATCCATTGGGATAATATTATACATAAAACTTCATCACAATAGCTTCCTATCTTCAATTTTACCTCACATTATTCGCTAATCAAAAGCTTCTTGTCATGTTGTACCCATGCTATCTGATATGGATTTGGGTGCTTCTTTCTTTCTAGCCACGATTTTCTCACCATTTCATTAGAAACAAGATTTTTTGTGCTTCCACTATCAATAATGAAATTACATGTCTTTCCTTCACACTTGCATCTTGTCCTAAATAAACTTCTCATTTGAATGGATTTATCATCTTCATTTAATATTGTTCTCCTAGCCATTAAAGTTTCACCATCTTCTACTTCTTAGAAATGTGATGATCCTACATCTTCTCTATTCACATTTTTTGTCCTATTCTGATTTTCAGTCCTTCTTCTTGGTCTTTCCTCTTCATGAGGACACTCATATGATTTGTGCCCCTCTTCTCCACACTTGAAACAAGTTAATTTATAATTTCCTCTTCCAAATCCTCTACCCGATCTTCCTCTTCCTCTGAAACTTTGATCATGGGTTTGATTTGAACTCTCCCCTCTTTCTTCCTTGCTGCCCTTAGTGTCTCCAATCTGATCCTCATACTACTACAAATTATTTTTACCCTTTCCTCTTTTCTTATTTTCAAACTTCCTCTTAATTCTTTCTTATATTTTTAATGCTATTTGATAAGCATCCTCCATTGTCACAACTCTAACAAGTGCCATTTCTTCCTTAATGAGCTTGGTCTCAACCCATTTATGTATCTTGCAACCATCTCCTTGGTCACCTTGGAATGTCCAATTCTAATAAGAATTCTATGAAATTCTTTTGTATATTCTTTCACACTCTTGTTGTGTTATCTCAAACCTTGCATTTTATTGAGCAAAACCAATTCATAATCCACAGGAATGAATTGTCTTTTAAGTTTCTCCACCATTTTATCCCATCTGTTAATATTTTTTTTCCTCTTCTTCCCCTTCCTAATTGGATCTATCTCCACCATATGGAGGCATGTCCTTTCAACCTTGTTTTTGCATATCTTAGTCTGTCTAGATCCTCTATCTCTTCAAATTTGAAATACTCCTCCATTTCATTCAGCCAATCTATTAATTTTTTTGGGTTTAGGCTTTCATTAAAGGTAGGTGCATCCATTTTCGGTCTCTTTCTCATTTTTGTTAAAGATTTCTGCATTGGGTCATTTGCAACTGCTGCAATTTCTTCACTTTTCTCAATATCTAAACTAGCATTCTCTATAATTTCTTCTTCATCTTCATTATCTTCACTTCTTGGGTCTCTCATGCTTGCAAATCCTCTCCTTATCTCATTTTGAAAAATTTCAACCTGCCTTCTCAAGACTCTAAAATCATCATTCCTGATGAAATTATCTCCTATTCCTCTTCCTCTACCTCTACCATGATGGGCTCCTCTCCCATCCATTTTTTTTTCAATACCCACAACACAATCCTAGTGCAACTGTCTGTCATCAACGATCTGTTACACACTAAAGATCTTGTTGCTTTGATACCACTAATGTATGTGAGTTAAATTGATTCAAATTTACTCTCATAATTAATTATTTTCTCTCACTCACCCAATACAAATAACACCAAAAATCAAAGTTTTATCTCTGCAAATTTTGCACAACTGGGTTGCAATTTGTAGCCAACAAAATCCTTCATTCAACCACTGAAAATTTAACAAGAAATTACATACAACCACAAGGGTTGTGGGTTGTTACATGCCCCTTCAGATGCATACAAAAATTAGAAATTAAAATTGATTTGTAATCATCAAAATCCAAGGTTACAACACAACCTTTCACCTTCAACATAACCACACACATACATACAACCTCAGAGGTTTGTGGGCTGTTACATGCCCTTGGAAAAGTATGCAAAATCAGAAAATCAAAATCAAAAGATTGCCTTAGCAATCAAAGGTTGGCTCTCAACCTTCACACCTGCAAACAACACAAACTCAAACAATGTAACTTCACATATCAATCTCTGCAACTCCTGAAGATATCAAATCATCTGCAAACCCTTCAAATCTTCCACTAACATCATTGACAACTCTTTGGAGGTATGTTACACCTGGTCTCTCCTATTTCCTTTCTCTGGAAAGACTAACTCCAAAATAAGATAAATTTTCCTTTTGTATTTCCTAGGATTAGCATTACAATGCATTTTCCTTTCATTTTTCTTACATTACAATGAATTTCATTCAAATTTCCCAATTCCAACGACACTCTCTCCAATTTGACCAATTTCCTCCAAAAATCAAATAAAATATTGCAATAAAACAACTCCACTACACCCACAACCTACCAATGAAAGCAAAAACTGCTTTTTCCCATTCCTGGGTGTCCATCTCTGGGTTTCTATTTTTTATGAATCTTGGTTGAATGAATTAAAAGAAAAATTCAAAGAAATTATAACTCCAAGAAGCCACACCCACATTTTATTTTTCTTGATTTTTCCATTTTACTAAACTTGGTCTCCACTATGTCATCAATGAATTTGACTCAATTCAAATGGAAAATTGAAATTACATTCATATGACATGAAATTGCATTTTCCCCATAGTAAAATTTTGAATTTCATAAATCAAATGAAATTCCACTCCAAAATTAACCAAGAAGAAGTCAAACCTTTTTTTTGGTGATACAGGATTGCACAAGGCCATTGATGCTCCTGCATCAAGTTATATAGTGGTATGCATATTAGAAGAAACAACTCCTATTGACCTATAAGTAGCAACAAGAGACTTGTATTATCGACTAGCCTAATATCCATGGATTTTTTCTCTAATTAAATACACAGTATTTCTCCATAAATTAGTAGTTCCTTTGATAATCATCTTTAGAGGTTCATCATTATCATGTAATTTAAAATGTCTCATGATTGTATCAAATGTAATGTGTTATTTTTCACTTCTTAATTTACTTGAAAGATTCAATTGATGATGAAATTATCTTTGAGCTAGTCCTCTTAATGAATGATTTAATGAATTATGTGTTTTATTATTGCAATACATATTATAATTGATATTGGTTCCAATAATTCTCCATGTCAAAGTCTTATCAACTAAGAAGCACAATATCAAATAGCTAGGTATTGCATCATGTTCATCCAAATTAGAAAAAAGTGCAAATCCTCTATTTTGGCATTATCATCAACATCACAATCTTCAATCTTGACATCATTAAATATCTAAAGAAACACATGTTTACAATATTTATTTCATGTATAGATTTCTAATACTCATATTTTTGAATAATGACTTCTTGTTCAACTCCAATATCAACTCTAATTTCATGGTATGATTTACATAACAACAACTTACTCGAATACAAATATTCATATTCAAGTTACTATTTATAATTGAAAGATATTTGGGCCAACATTTTATAATCACTAGCATACAACATGGATAATATGACCACTATCTTGTAGGGTTTTCCATACAAAATTGATTTAATTACATGGGGAATTTCACATATGCATAGATGATGTTTATTTTGAATCAATCATCATGGTTAAAATATATATGAAGTAGTACCTTTCATACAAAATTTATAAAAAATAACTTAATGCATTCAGCAATGAGTAGTTTTAGAAACATATGACATGTTTCATGTACACCTATGTCATGTTCAACAACTATCCTAGTTAGGAACCTTATATACATGTATAGTTCAGGATCATCTAGGCTACTTGTGTTAGATACCCCAGTCAACATGTCATGAAAAATCTCTAAACTCTTTTCTACTTTGGATATATTTTAGAATATATTTTAAAACTACATGATGAGATCTAGTATAAGTTGACAATTTATGTTTCCCATCCTTATGAAAAGCATATCTAGATTATAAATATTCACTATTTCAACATTTTATGCTATTAATTTTTTTTTTCCCACCTAAGTCATCAATCAATAATTTGGATTCAATTTACAACTGTCAAGGAGCATTGTAATGAAAAACATTGATTCAACCTTTTTTTCACATGCATGTAACTAGCACTACATTTAGTATTGTGTTCAACATGATTTGATAAATTTATATATTCTATACATATATCACTAGCAAAAATTCTAGTTGTTCCCATGAAATAAGAATCTTCTCTTGTATATTGTGGCATAAATATATTTATTTCATGATATTTAGGAGGATTTTGTGTAATTTTTTATTTTTTCATTTAATCATTTGCCTTTCCAAGCTAACTTTGATTATTCCAACCCAAAATTCTATATTAGGTGCACCCTTTATCTATATGACCAATATTTTGTGCACTAAAGATCTATATTTCCACTCTCTCCTACAATAACATAATTTAATAATATTAAATGTACATAGTATATTGTATATAAAAAAAATAATCTATGCATAATTATATGTTTTAGTCAAATACCTTTCCTAGTGGTCTTTTACTTTTAAATGTTTGAAGAGGATCATACCATGATGAAAATTTTTAAAATGGTGCTCCAAATACATATTCAAAATATGGGGATTTTTAATTATATTGTTGTTTCTCCACCTCTTTGTATCCCTTTAATTTGATGGAGGTATAGGTCAACATTAGTTGATGGATATTAGACCATTTTGTATTAGCTACACTTAAGATAAAAATATAGGACATCCTAACAATGTTGTCATACTTATTATTTTACTTTTGCACATGTACCAATAAGCCACAGTCCCTCTTAGTCAAGATCCATAACACATCACTTGCTCAAATAGTTGATTAACAGGAAAGTTTTATGAACATTGTTACAAATTTTTAATTGTCATAGGTACACCATCTTCTATATTTTTTTATACTTATACTATAACTATTTCTTGGTTCCATTGTTAAATATAAAATTTTAACTATAAATACTAAAATCTAGGGTGAATTCTAAACTTTATATCATAATACCTCATAAATATCTTCAAATCTAATGAATATTCATTTATAGAAACACTTTTGATATTGGGCTACAATCATTATGCTTCCCCAATATGGAATAGAGTAGGAAATTCCAAGTCAAATAACTTGTAGGCTTCTACCTAGACATCCATCTCTTCTTCTAGTAGTGTCATGATTAAGTTATCATCAAGTTCCATTCTATATAATATTTATCATATCTTAAGTTATATTTCAATTGAACCTATACATGTGAATTTTTTACATAATAATCAAAATATCTAGATTGGGTACCATACCTTATCACAACCAAAATTTTAAGATCACATATATGACATAGTAGGCTACTTTCAATTATAGATATATCCTATAGGGAATTTAATTATATGTCCCCTATATTTATACTGACCACCTCATGAATAAGTAACTTGTAATAGATTGGATTGAATCTCGCAATAAATATTTCCTCAATTTGTGTAAGCACTTATAAAATATAAATTTGCTTCCTAGGATCCATGTTATTCTATTTATATAGTCAATACCTATTTTTCTCACATTGACACTTAGCATAAGAAGGCCCTTCATTTTATATACTAAATTTTATCTTGGTTATGCCTTTTTATAAATAAAACATATTTGACTAACAAATAGTTGATCTATTGCATCATAAAAATAATTATTCCTTTCATGCAAATTGTCACTAAGTTCAACTAAAATATGGGAAATAACATATGGTTTAGATTAAGCTTCATTAATAATAGGGGTGTTTCTAGAGCACACTATGCTTTCCTTCTTATCCCTGGTGTTTCTCAAGTGCACTCTACTTTCTCGCCCATCCCTATTTGAATATTTTTATGCATGGTTTTGGATAGTCAAGGGGTCCCCTTCACCCCCCTCCTCCCCTCTCCCCATATGCTTCGATAGTACAAATTAAGGTTGTCTCTACTTTGGTTGACCCTCATATCCCAATGGTTCACATTGTTTCTACTTCTACTAATGACACTACTTTGGAAAACCCTCTAGACCTTGTGAATCCCTCTAAGATTTTGAATCTCAAGGCTTAGAAAAATATTCTTTTGGATGAAGCTTGAGTTGACCATGTGTGTGGAGCTTCTATTCCTAAATTCCTTGAGTCTAATGAAGGAATTGCAATAAAGCTTCCCAACTCTACGATGGAAAGGATTATCTCCTCTATGCATAATTCCTTGGTTGGAATTTTTTTCTCTTTTCATCTTGGCTATTGATATGGTTTGGAGATGGAAAATTGCTAAATGGTAGTTGAAAGGAAGCATGGAGGTTAGCATGATGGTTGGTGGTCTATGTTGGAATTTATTAGATCATTGATGTCAAAATATTTTGAGAGATTGTTAGAATATTTTCATTGATGTAAAAGGTGACAAGATCACTCTTTCAATAGAAGAAACCATATGATGGACAAAGGCCAAGGCTACTAATCTATGTTCAAAGGCCAAGTAAAATTAGATCGAGAAGAGTGGATAAAAGATGAAGTGTGTGAGTGGATAAATAAAAGATATATCAATAATGAAATGAGTCATATATCAATGATGAAGTAAATAAAATTCAATAAAGGATTGAATCAAATATAAATTAGGGAATGAATATAATATATATTATGAAGTGCTTCTTACACGATAAAAAAATTAATTAAATAAATAAAGATTATTTTTAACCAAAAGTCACAAGGTTACGATGAAGGGTTGTGTCTCATGATGAGATATGATATATAGGATAATTCATTCCATGAGATGTTATGTGGGAAATTTTTATCATTCAAGAGTGAGCAATGAATTAAAAAGGGAGGAAGGTTTTACCATTCAAAGAAGAAGTGTATAGAATTAGAATATGCAGCATGAAGTAAATAAGAGGAATATAGAAGAATGAAGTGATTGAATATTATTAATTGAAGATATGGTTAAAAGAATAGTCTTGAGAGACATGTTGAAGAAATATGACAATTGAAAAACATGAAAATAAGAGAATGTCATTTAAAGGAGACCATTAATGAGAAATAATGAGGAGAAAGAAAAAAGTATTAAATGTAGCAATTAGTCTTGATAAAAAGATATATCCTTTTAAAGAGTATATATTTTTAAAAAGAGATTCAAATCTTCATTGAGATGTAAATATATAAATAGATGTGTGTAAAGGAAGATCTATTATTCGAGAGAGAATTGTGTGGATGATAAAAATATATATTATTGTGGATATGTGTGAAAAGAAAAAAAATATTATTTAAGAGGAGTCATGGCTATTTAAAGGGTCATTATCATTGAAAGGATGTATCTCTTCATAAAAATATGAAGATATAAAAGGGAATAAGAAATGTATGATGAGATTGGAATAAATGTAATATAATACAAGACAATTTTTGAAGAAGGGAAGTGTGTAAGACACAAAGATATATCATTCAAGAACAAGAAGATTTGAGAAGAAGAATATATGAAGATTTTCTTGTGAAGATTTAAGAAAGAGAATATATGTATATTTGTGTATGAATATTGTGAGGAGGAGAATATTAAAAGATATTATTAAAGATTATTTCTAAAGAAGATGTATTCTCAAGAATACAAGATTCTATTGAAGAGATTGGTGCCTGATATTGGAGAGGTTGGTGCACCATATTGACAAGTTTTGTGCCTCATATCAAAGAGATTGTTGTCTCTTGCTAAGTTGGTGCTCAATTGTGGGGATTAGTGTCTCTAGTGGTTTGTTGCCTAAAAATTCTACAAGTGGTGATTTGTGTATCTAGTGGGTTGGTTCTCACAAATTTTATAAGAGGGTATTGGTGTCTCATGTAGGTTGGTGCCTACGAAGATTGTAAAAGAGATTTATATAAAAGAAATAATTTTTCATGGTTTTCTTCTATAAGGGTTTCCATGTAAATTATGTGTTCTTGTGTTGTACATAATTGTTAGATATTATGTGAATGATATTGTGAAATTGATATCATTGTGATTGTTAGATTCAAAAATTAAAAATATTGTATTATATTGATTCACCCTCATCTCAATATAATCATGTGTTTGTCAGCCTATTCCTTTTCAGGTTCACTTCTAAGGAAGATCTCTTGTTAGTCCTCACCACTAGTTCTTGGATCTATGATAAGCCCAATATCTCTCTCTATAGATGAGAACCAAGATTTGACCCTATTGTAGATATTAAAAAAAATAACCTTATTTAGGTTAGGATGCATGGCCTCCCACATGAGTGCTAGGATAAAGAGGTGTTTATATGGATTAGAAACTCCATTGGAAACTTTATCTCTACCAATAATATCACAAAGAATAAGTCCAGGTTAGTATTTCACATTTCCATGGTAGTATTGATATTCAAAAAACCCTTCCCTATATAATCATTCTTGATTCCAAATTTGAAAATAGGACTCAACCAAACATGTATCAAAATTATATTATTTTTTGTAAAAACTTCTTTAAAGAAGGTCATTTAATTACTTAGTGCAAGGCACCGTTGAAGCAGAATCAAAAACTAAAATAACCTATGGCAACTCTAGATAATGGATGAGAGTTTATCCTTATAAAGAAGATATTCTATATATATTTAGTTCCCCTTCAAAATATGACAACCCTACTGGAGATAAGAACAACCTCAATAAGAAGAATACTACAACACAAACCCATATTAGGAAGGATAGCAATGAGTCTAAAGTTGGACAACTGATTATCTTACAATTAGATGCTATTATGGAAGGGGTCCCCCCGCCCCCTATAATTGAATAAAAAGAATAAGGGGAGCTCACCAATGAACACCATGTCCTTCAAACCTCAAATATGGTCTCCCCTCATCTTGAAGATGTCATGTAGAGAGAAAATTTGATATGAAGATGAATAAATTTAACACCCCATTAAAATATTGAATTTCCCTATCTCTAGGGGAAGGTACAAGCAAGCCAAGCAACAACCAAAATTCCTCTAACCAAGAAGGATGGTCAACCCCTAAAAATAAAGGTAAAACAAAAAATTAGATGTAGGATTTGATACTAAGGTTGGAAAGCCTTCTCAGCATGAGACATGACCAAGAAAAGCAGCTGAATAAATCCCTAATGGAAGACAAATAAATTAGGTTGCATCCTCCAAAATGAACTATAAATAAAGATAATCTCTTGGAATGTTAGAGGACTTAATAGTCCTCATAAATAATTTTCCCTAAAAATTGTAATCTATTGAATAAGATAGATATATCCTTCTCCTTCAAGTAGTTAAAATGACTAAGAGAAACTTTCAATCTATTGCTAAATATCTATGACCCATTATTGACCTTTTTATTTGTGGGGATTTTGGGGATTCTAGGGGTATTTTCACTATGTGAAACATGAAATTTTTTTGGAGCACTCTTGTCCCACTCCAAAAGGAGTTTGGGAATTAGGTTCACTTCAACAATTTTATCTTGGAATCTTATCAATATATATGACCCAATGAGAGGAATTCCAAAAAAGAGGTGTGGGAGGATGTGGCCTCTCAAATCTTGGCCAATAGAGAGAATTTATGGATGGTGGTAGGGGATTATAATTTACCCCTTTTCCCTTCAAATAAAATTGGGGGATTAATTGACTACATTGATGACCTGAATGATTTGGCCAACCTTCTTAACTCTACTAGGCTCGTGGATATTGATCTTCAAGAACACTTGCTCAATTGGACTAACATAAGGAAAGGTGACCACCTTATCTAGGTTAAGCTTGACATATTTCTAGTTTATTCTAACTGAGACATTATCAATACCTATAACCTTTTTTCTTTATTGAGAACTTCCTCTGACTAAAACCCCTACTTCTAGACTAGAGAGATAGCCTTCCTTCTAGTCCTTTCTCATCCAAATATGAGATTATGTGTTCCACTCATCCTAATTGTTGAGAATGTATCTCAAAGTGTGGAATATCCCTATCTTGGCTCTGCTCTGTAGATGGTGGCTCAAAAACTCATAACTATTAAAAATAAATTTAATTGATGGAATAAATTCATCTTTGGGGATGTTTTGGAATGAAAGAATGTTTTAAATGCTAAGATAACTAATATTCAAACAAGAATGGCTCAAGGAGACATAACTGAGGAAACTTTCCAAGAAGAGAACTCTTTAGGACAAGACTGGAGAAACATCTTAAAAAGATAGATTTTATGGAAGAAGAAATCTAGAATTCAATGGCCGAAAGAGAGGAATAAAAAATCCACTTTTTTCACTCATCTACTATGAGACAAGAAAAGGAATACTATAACTAGACAGGTATTGGAATGAATTTTTTCATAGTTTCTTCTGATGAACAACTAGAATAGATTTCCTCCAAATACTTCCAATATTCTATGATTGAATCGACCATTAACCCCTCTAGTGTGATCGAAGATCGGTTGTTGGATGGTATCCCTTTAGCCTTATCCTATGAAAAAAATCTCTACTTTTATGACCATTTTTTTAAAGAGGAAGTTAAAGCTACTAATTTTTCTTTGGGGGCTTATAAATCCCCAAACTTAGATGGTTTCCCCCCTACCTTTTTCAAGGAATTTTGGGATATTGTAGGTTTTGATGTTTTTATGGTGACTAAATTCTTCTTTAGAACTAGAAAATTATTGAAATAGATCAATAATACTTTTATTGCTCTTGCTCCCAAAAAACCTAACCTCTTTAAAATAATTGATTTTAGACTAATTAGACTTTGTAATAATGTCTATAATATCTTTTCTAAAATCCTTGTGAATAAGATAATACCTTTAATAGGAAAAGTAATTAGTGGTTACAAAAAAGGCTTTGTGTCACATTGACAAATCTTTGATGTTGTGATCTCCACCTGTGAAATAATACATTCTATAGATAGTAGTGACCTTCCTGGTATGGTTTTTAAACTTGATATCTCTAAAGCTTATGACAAATTCTCTTAGAATTTCCTATTTAAATTGCTAAAACACATTGTCTTTCAAGAGAGGATCATTCATATTATTAAGGAGTGTGTGTCTATGGTAAAATTATTAGTACTTATCAATGGAGTCCCCAAAGGATTCTTCAGCTTTGAAAGAGGGATTAGATAGGGGAATACTTTCTCCCCTTATCTTTTAATAATGATTTTTGAATTCATTGGAATTAATATTTTAAAATTACTTTGATATTGGTACTCTTAAGGGAATCAAAGATACTACCTCTCATGACCCATCAACCATCCAACAACTTGTTGATGATACTATATTATTTGGAAATGCCTCAATGGTGGAAGCTAGAGATGGAAGACCAGTTTAAATAATTATGTTGTCACTAGCCAATGTATCAATTATTAGAAGAGTAATATTTATTTTTTCAATACAAACTTGGAGTTACAACAAAAAGTAAAACCTATACTAGGATATTTTTGTGTTTCTCTTCTAGGTGTTTATCTTGGGATCCTGCTTACTATTAAAGACCTGTCACACCCACTTTTTAGAACTCAATTTTAGAGAGATTTTAGAAATAACTGGTAGTTTGGAATGGTAAAATATTGAGTCATGTAGAAAATTACAACTTCTTGTTATATTTACAAGGTATTTATGTCTACTTCTTATCTCTATTCAAGATCCATTAGTTTGTAACTGATGAATTTAAAAAAAATTAAAGGAATTTTCTTTGGTCTAGTACAAAAAATGGGAGAATAATAGCCCTCACAAATTAGGATAAATTTTGTCTAGATAATGATCATGAGGGCTTGGGCATTAGAAAGGTCCACGTCATGAATAAAGAACTCATGTCTAAGGTTGATTGGGACCTCATTTTGAATATAAAGGATTCATGTGGAATTATAAAATAGAAATACTTAAACACCCATTTTATTAGGAACCTCACTAAATCTATGTTTCCTAGTGGCTCTCTCATCTAGAATAACATCCTCAAACATAATTGATTCATTTAGTCTAGCCTAAAATAGAAGTTGGGTAGTGGCCTTAGGATTCAATTTTGGGAGGACACCTAGGCTTTGGATTAGCCTTTAAAAAATCCATCACTTTTTCAAGGGTTTAGATGGCCCAACTATGACCTTTTTGGTAGGTTGGCCTCAAACTACCTAATTTTGATTGACAATATTAAAAAATGCAAGAAAATTAAGACTTGTTTCAATGACCATGTGGAACTAATCCAAAAATATCACACTCTACAATAGGAACTTCAGTTGATCAAGACCCCTTTGTTTCCAAAGGATTTTTTTTTTGGGCCAAGGGTAGGAGAGGAAATCTTTTAGTAAGGTCTACTTATGATTTTTTGTTAGATAGTGATAACTATAATAGGATTTGGAGAAATATTTGGAATCATCAACTCACCTCCAAAATAAACTTCTTTGGTGGACAAATTCCCATAGTAAAATTCTTACTAGAACAACTTAAAAAGAAGAGGATTCAAAATCCCTAATATGTGTGTCTTATGCAAAAATGTTCAGGAAATGATGCCACACCTACTCCTCCTTTGTATTTTTCTCTAAGTAAATTTGGGCTAAGTTCATAAATGAATAAAAAAGAGTTTATTGTGAATTGGACCTATCCCTAGTCCCACTAGTGATCAAAGAGCTATGGAACTAGATTCCCCCCATATATGTTGGGGCATATGGAAAGAAAGGAACAATCAAATTTTCTATTTTTTTTAAAGAAATACTAAGGTGTTTATGGATTTTTCAAAGCTTTTGGTGGAAAATATCTCTGTTACTAAATGGAAAACTCTGATTACCCCCCAAACCTTTTGAAATTATAATTGGTAAAAAGTGGGTCATACCCTTGGACCCCACTAGATTGAAAACTTAGAAAAACTTTCTTGTCAAATTACTAAATGGTGACGGGTAAGTACACAAGGATGAGGAGCCAAAAAGGGGTCTTAAGTGGCCATTTTTTTCTAAAATCAAGAAATACTATCTTTGGATGAGAAATTGAGGATAGTTACACTCAAATTTTTAAGATGCAATGAAAACAAGGGTTGTAGTGCTCTGAGTCTACTTTCTAAGCTACTATTTTTTTTAAAATGATATAGATTAAGGGGTTCAAAGGGGAGCCACAAAAATTGGTGTTGTTTTTTGTCAAAAAAACATAACATAGTATCTATTGTGGATCCCTCAAAAGGTTAACTTTTTTTTGGTATTTTTAATATCGCTTCAATTAGAAATTAGCTAACAACATGTAGTTTATGCCTGATTTTTTTGACAATTTTTAATGAATATATGACTTTTTACTAATTTTCAAAGTCGACACATCTTGAAAAAAAAAATTGGTCATGCTACCCTTATAATTTTTGAAAACTAATCAAAAATCATTTTTTTTAATATGTGTAGAATGGAGTCTAGTTTATTAAAAAGTAATTTATTTGAAATTTCAATGAATGGTTACAAAATAAAGTAAAAAATACCAAACATTGGTTCTTGACAAAAAAATGGACACACAAACAAAATAAATTAAAGATGAAAGCCTTAACATTTTCAAAATGTGAAAAAAATTACATTGTTAAATAGCTAAAAAAGAGAATAACATTACCTAGGTGTTTGGTTTACTCAACCTTGAAACACGTGCAAACCTGATAGTTAACACAAACAAGATTATGTGAAATCCTATAGAATATGCAAAAACATGTCTTTGGATGTTGGGAACACACTCCAAGCCTTTGGGTTAGAAATCCAAAGAAAATCCAAGCCTAAGGCTTGGGGATTCCAAAAGCAAGACATAATGCAAGCGTTTTATAATGCGCTCATGTTATGTCTTGCCTTACATTTTTCTTTATTTTTCTTGTTATTGCTTTATGCTTCCCAAAACATGACATAACACGCTCGCGTTATATCTTGCTTAGAATTGTTTATGTAAAAGTTTGTTAAATTTATGTTTGTATATATTTATATGTATGTATATATGTATGTATATATGTATGTATGTATGTATGTATGTATGTATGTATGTATGTATGCATGCTTGTATGTATGTATGTATATATGTATGCATGTATGTAGGTATGTATTCTTGTATGTATGTATATATGAATATATACTTGTATGAACGTATGTATGTATGTATGTACGTATTTATGTTTATATGTATGTATGTATGCATTCATGTATATATGTATGTATGTATGTATGGTTGTATGTATGTAAGGGTTTTGGGTTTAGGGTATATAAGGGTGAGGGTATTGAAACATAGAAAAATGTAAGTGGTGTGATCAATGTGGAATGATTAAAAAGGTGTATGATGCACTTACACTTTCCCTAATTTCATTAGAAAAAGAGACCTCCAAAGTGTAGGGTTGACTTTCAACCTTTACATGAGTCAACCCTATATAGAAATTTGTTGTTTTCTTATGACAAAATAAATAAAATGCACTTTTCGAAGATGATTTAAAAATATTTAAGGAAGTAAATTACATGAATTAGTACTTGAAATGTACAGATCTAGGATAATAGAAATGAGAAATACAATTTTTAGGTAGCTTTGGGGCTTACAAGGTGATATCTACTAACCCAAAAAATCTTGTTCTAAGAATTGGACACTTGGGCCACTAGACAAATGAGTCCTTGTAGGGATTTTTTGCACAAATTTTAAGGTCCTTTGGAGATGGATCTAAGATGTTGTTCTCCACTGGTTTCACTGTCGAACAAACAAACATAAATTTTGAATATGAGTTTTTGTGTCTTGACAACAATGTTGAAAACTTTGCAAAATTGCTCCTTTTATTGATTTTTCAGTCCTTCCCCTATAAATCTGCACATACACAAAGAGAGGGAATTTTATTTTTATTTTTTTGGTGAATTTGGGTTTGCCTTGGTCAAACCCCAACTTTGTAATTAAACCCTGATAATGAAACAATGAAAAAATAAAGGAATTGTTGAATGAAAAAAGCTTGTTACACCTCACCAAAGCGTCAATGGCTACCCTTAGAGGACTGTATTCTAACACATCTCTCTAAGGATTGGATCTTTCATGAAATGGCTTGATTGCTTGATAGATCTTAATTCTTGAATGCTTGCTTGAAACATGAAACCTACATCACAATGTTAGCTCCAAAAACATACATGGATGAAAATAAATTTGACACCATGATAGGATCTTTAATGCTACTACAAATGACTCATAAACCTACTCTTCAATTCTCTTGACCACAATATTTTCTCTTGTGAAAGTTGCCTTAATCTTAGATGTTTTGAATTGATAAAATAACTATATATTTATAGGTGTTTATCTAATTTCTCAAAAATTCGATTCCACAAGCCGACATTTGAAACTTGAATTTGAATCATTTTAAAATGTTGTCAAAAACATATTTTAAATTGGGTCTTGGAACTTAAGGAGGGCCCATTCTCCCTTGTGTGAATAGGTCATGGGACCTAAATCTAGAACACAAAATTTCCAAGATGTTTAAAATAAAGTTAGCATTTGTTTAATATAACTTTCCCTTTCAAAAAATAGGAAGAATAAAGCTTAGGAATGCATAATTTAGGAAATTGGAAGCTTAATTAATTTAAATTAATTAAGGGGATGCAAACATAGTGTAAAAATGTAAAAGAGAACATTTTTCAACACTACATTAGCCCCCACTTTAGTGAGAGTATGAGCTTACTCTCAAACTCATACTAAATTAGACAAATATACGTCAAGAGGGGTCCAAGTGCACAAATGCCAATGGGATAGGATGAAAAATATCAAGGGGTTTGCACAAGCTCCCAAGATCCAAGATCCCATGGAAAATCAACATAATCACAAAGGGACACACATGAATGTATGATATGAAGTAGTAAGACAAGATACACAAACATAGAATGTTAAAATTGATGTGAAAAGAAAAATATGGATGGGCTAGCAAGTTGCATTATGCCATGTCCATTAAATATACTCATAAGGATATAAAATCACTTATGAAACACATGTCTCTTTAGGAAATAAAATTGTGTTATGCTAGGTGGCCATGAAAAATATGCTCACAAGGGATAGTGTAATTTGATATACACTAGGTGGGCCTAAAGAAGTGAGAAACACACACTAGGTCTAGACAAGGTGTGAACCCACAAAAAAAGTGGCAATGGACAATTCATGCAAGGTCTACAAGCTCCCATACATCAACCATACCGAAATTCATACTCCCTAATAACTTTGATAAGGTGCCACACTAAATGGCCATGCTTCACAAGGCTATCAAGCTACATTATGCTAGAAACTCATGGAATATGGAAAGGTTTAAACGCAATAAAGTTATAAAAAAAATCAAATACATGAGAGGTCTCACCTTAGGGAAAATCACACTTGAAATAACCACCAAGAGAGGAATATTCGAGTAATAAAATATTCAAATCTTCGGGAATACTGATCATAGCATTACCACCAAGAGGAATTTCATATTCCAAGAAAGGTTACCTTCTTGTAGAACATCAAGCATAATGTCACCACAAATAAGACACAACACATAGATCAAGAAAGCCACACTTCCTAGGAGATGTATGCTATCATCACTAAGAAGGGAACATAAAAAAAATGAATGAGGGACTATATGGCCCCCACTTAAAATATCAACATACTTTCTATGTTGGTATTTTAAGTAGAAAGATAGGAAGAGACGATCCTTGAAAAGAACACACACCTCCAAAAAACTAGTTATCCTCGCTCCTCATGCACAAAGATAAAGACAACCACCAATGAATATCATGTTTTTTCCATGATTTAAATATGGTTTCACCTAAGATTGTACCACCATGAATGGAAATGAGCAAGATAGATAAAGCTACCAATGCCAGATAGTGATGATCAACAATATATGATGAAATAATTATCAATTCGAGTAAATAGGTGCATCAAAACAAGGAAGAACACCACAATCCTTAAGATGTTGATTTTTTTTACTCAAGGTCTTATATTCATTGGTAGAATGACCATGTACTTGATGATATGCACAAAATGAGATTTTTTTATAGAATTTCTTTCATGTTCTTGGAGGGAGAGATATCAAGCGGGCTTGGAGAAACCTCAACAAGGTACTCTCATTTTCAATGGTAGAAAATGTTACTTTCTTTTGTGACATAGATACTTCTTGCTTACAAAAAGGTGTCATACATACACAAGACTCTTTAGATTGTGATATTTTTTACTCTCCCTTAAAGGAGGGTCTAAAATCTAATGAACCCCAATCATCACTAAGACACCTATTTGAAGATGAAGCAATATTTTCCTAGGAGTATTTTGTGTGATGACATTGATATTGAATGAAGTTTTATTTGATGCTTTTGTTTATTTGGAAGGACAATAACCAAGACCTCTTGTTTTTTCTTGTGCAGTAGGATCTATAGGGATACTAATAACTTGTTCTTTAACATCACATCCTTTTCCCTTATAGCCAAGTTCTTTCAAAAGATCATAGCCTCTTCCATATTTTTTTTCCATTTCTTATAGATTTGGTAGTTTCTCATGATCACACTCATTATATGTGGATGTATAATTCATTTTTCCCTCTTCTTCACTAAATTTTGTGGACTCACATGCTTCTGATGACTCAGTTGGTGTTGATATTATGTCAAATTCTCTCTTTTCTTGATTTGTGTATAATCTTGTATTCTCCCATGAATGTAGGAGTAAAATACAGTGATCCCCAATCATCATCCAATAGTTTCATGATTGATGTCAAATAGTTATCTTATTTTTGTATCAATTCCACTTTTGTAGTTGGCTTCAATTTTGTAAGAGGATTTTTCATTCATGTTTCAGTTTGTAAACATTTTTCTGATTGTAGGTCAAATTTTATTGTGTAAACCTTATTGTTGTAAGTGTAATTCATTAGACGCTATAACATTGAAGGCACCAAATTCATTGCATGAATAGAAAAGGTATATATAAGAGAATATTATATGATAATTTTTGAGGAATAACATTAATAGGAGCTTACAATGTGACCTTTCTAGCTTTAATAGGTAATTCTATCACTCCAAGCAGTTTTTTACCATATTATAAAATCCATAAATAGATAAAGAATCAAGTTGAAGTTGATTCTTATCCACTCCAATCTTGTAAAAAATTCTTACACTACAAACATTGAGTGTTGAGCCATTATCGATGAGGGTACACCTTATGCCACATTGATTAAAAATAGCCATCATCATCAAAGCCTCATTTTATTTTTTCTCTTCTAATGGAGGTAACTCAACTTGATGAATGGTAATATCTAATTTGATTGAGTTCATACCTTGAATTAGGGATGCTACATCATTTTTTTGTGCACTAGGAGGGATTAAAACTTGTTGAAAAATATTTTTGAGCTTTCCATGGTAAAGAGGTAACACTTGAATCAAATCCCAAAGGGATATCTTAGCAGGAGTGTTACAAAGTTATTCCATAAGATCATACTCTTTTCCACTATGTGAAGTTAAACAAGGAGAAATAGGAAAAATGGGTTCCAAAAGTGGTATAAATGTAGGGATGGTTTGTGGTTGCCTATTATTCCTTGTATTAAATATGTGTGAGAAATGGTATTATAACTCAATTGTTGTGAAACATTGTTACTAGTGAGTTGCCTTGCAAAATTTAAGATAGATCCTAGAGGTAATGGTTTGTGTTGAGGTGGTATTATGCTAACAAGTGGCTTAGGAGGTACAATAACTAAAGGAACCTTAGGAGGTTCAAAATGAATCTTAGGTGGTCCAATGATTAGAGGACTCTTAGGAAGTCCAAAATGAGTTTTTGGAGGTCCTATAATCAAGGGAGATCTAATGGATACTTGTGTGGTGATAACCTCAATGGATGTGACTTCTCATTGATGAATTCCAAATGAGGGGGTATATAAGGTGACCTTAGCATGTTCATCCAATAAAACCTTCTTTTTATATTTATTTCCAACAATATCCTCCCAAATAGGAGAGGTTTTAGGAGAGAAGAAAGAAAGATTGTCATGATGCTCAATGGTTGAATCTTCGAACACCAAGAAACCTTTGTCACAAGTAGGAGAGGTTTTGGGAAAATAACAACTAGGATTATCATGATTTTCAATTCTTGTATCTCCTTCTATAAAATAATTCTCACAAATGGGAGATATATTGGGAAATGAATGAAGACTAGGAAAAGTGATGTTAAGGAATGTGTCAATGATTTCATCTCCTTTTTCCATAATATCTTCCCAAGTGGGAGAAGTAGGAAGAGATGGGAAAAAAATATTCTCATGATACTCATTGAGTGTATCTTCTAACACCAAGATACGTTCGTCACAACTAGGAGAGGTATTGGGAGAAGAGAAACTATGATTGTCATGATTGTATATGCTTGCATCCTCTTGTATCAAAACATCCTCACAAATATGATAGATATTAGGGGATGAGTGAAGGATAGGAAATGTGGTATTAAGGAATGTGTCAACAATTTCATTCTCTTGCACTAAGGTATTCTCATAACTAGGAAAGATATTGGAAGAATGACTAACATTATTTTTAATGAGATTTTTCTTGGCATAATTGAAAAGGAAAGATGCTAACATTTAGAGTTTTGAGTGTGTGCCAAAAATGAAAATTAATCTATCCAACTTATGCCATGATTTATAAATATAAACAATTTTCCTATATATTTAATGATTTTAATATTGAAATGTGATTTTTTAAAAAAAAATTTGCAACAAATTAAACAAAATGACACTTTTCTTGCACATCCAATAACAATTTCTTAGAAGTTAAAAGTATAGTTTGAGTAGTAGAAATAGGATTTCAAAATAGAGACAATAATGTATGATAAATTTTGTGAGGACACCTATGCAGAGACAGATTCACCCAAGGGCGAATGGGTCCTTGTACAAAGGTTTTAAAATTGAAAAAATTTAAATTATGTTTTATTGTTTGTGTTCTCTATTTCAGGTTGTAGACTGTGAATTATTTGATAGTTTTTTCTAGTTCTATTCATCTTAATTCAATTGAAACTAGTGAAAATAAGTGAACAAAGTAAACTTTTGAGGTGCAATTTTCAACTAAAATTTGAATCTAAATGTCTGAAAGACACTCTTGATGTAACTACAATGCAAGATGTATACAAAATTTCTATTTTTTATGAATTTAAATGATGCAAACATGCAAAACTAAACCCTAATTATACAATGCAAATCACACTAATTCAAATCTCACTAATGCAGACCTAGATCTAGGGTTTAAATTATGGTAAATTTGAGAAGGTATGTAATGTTAACATGTCGGGTTCACCAAATTGAAACATTTAAAAATGTAATTGGGGTGATCAATGTGGAATAATTAAAAAGGTGTATGATTCAATTATGCTTTCCATAATTTCATTAGAAAAAGAGATCTCGAAAGGGTAGGGTTGACTTTCAACTTTGAGGTGAATCAACCCTATATAGAATTTTATTGTTTTCTTATGACAAAAAATGATTGAAATGTTTGAGATGCACTTTTGGGAGATAATTTAAAAACCTTTAAAAAAGTAAATTTCATGACCTAATACTTGAAATGTGTAGATCTAGGATAATAGAAATGGGAAAGAAAGTTTACAAGAAGATTTTGGGGTTACAGGGTGATATTTGCTAACCCAAAAAAGCTTGTTCCGAGAATTATAGGACACGTGGGCCACTAGGTGAATGAGTCCTTGTAGGGATTTTCTTCACAAATTTTGAGGTCCTCTGGTGATGGATTTGAAATATTTTTTCCATTGGTTTCACTATCAAATAGCCAAAAATAAATTCTAAACTTGATTTTTTGTGTCTTGACAACAATGTTGACAACTTTCCAAAATTTCTCCTTTGATTGATTTTCAATCCTTCTTCACTTGTAAATCTACACATACACAAAGAGAGGGAAAAATTGTTTATTTTTGGTGAATAGGGGTTTTCCTTGGTCAAACCCTTGTTTGGTAATTAAACCTTGATAATTAAATAATGACAAAATGAAGGAATTGATGAATGAACAAAGCTTGTTACACCTTACTGAACCCTCTATGGATTCCCTTTGAGGATTGAAGTTTAACACATCTCTCTAAGGATTAGATATTGCATGAAATGGCTTTATTTCTTGATAGATCTTAATGCTTGAATGCTTGCTTGAAACTTGAAACCTACATCACAATGTTAGCTCCAAAAACATGCATGGATGCAAATAAATTTGACATCATGATAGGATCTTGAATGTTGTTGTACATGACTGATAAACCTACTTTTTAATTCTCTTGACCATAATATTTTCTCTTGTGAAAGTTTCCTTAATGCTAAATGTTTTGAATTGATAAAATAACTATATTTATAGGTGTTTATCTAATTTCTCAAAAATTAGATTCAAGAAGCTGACATTTGAAACTTGAGTTTTAATCATTAAAATTTCTTCAAGAACATATTTTAAGTTAGGTCTTGGCACTTAAGCAGGGCCCATTCTCCTTGGGAAAATGGGTCATGGGACCTAAATCTAGGACACACAATCTCCAAGATGTTTAAAATAATGTTAGCATTTGTTTAATATAAGTTTCCCTTTTAGAAAATGGGAATAATAAGGCTTATGAATGCATAATATAGGAAATTAGAAGCTTAATGAAGTCCAATTAATTAAGGTGATCCAAACATAGTGTGAAAATGTAAAGGAGTACATTTTTCAACACTACATTTAGACCCTACTTTAGTGAGAGTATGAGCTTACTCTCAAACTCACACTAAAGTAAACAAATTTACATCAAGAGGGGTCCAAGTGCACAAATATTAAAGGGATACGATGAAAAAAATCGAGGAGGTTGTGCAAGCCCTAGGATCAAAGATCCCATGGAAAATCAACATAATCACAAAGGGACACACATGAATGTATGATATGAAGTAGTGAGACAAGATACACAAACGTACAATGTCAAAATTGATGTGAAAAAAAAGACGGATGGAATAGCAAGTTGCATTATGCCAAATCCATTAAAAATGATCATAAGGATGTAAAATCACAAAAGAAACACTTGGCTCTATAGGAAATAAAGTTGTGATATGCTAGGTGACCATGAAAAATATGCTCACAAGGGCTAGTGCAATATGATATACACTAGGTGAGCCTAAAGAAGTGAGAAAAACACACTAGTTCTACAAGGTGTGAACCCACAAAACAAGTGGCGATGGGAAAGTCATGTCAGGTCTATAGGATCCCATACTTAAACCATACCAAAATTTATACTCCATAATAACTTTTATAAGGTGCCACATTATAAGGCCATGATTCACAAGGCTAGCAAGTTTCATTATGCTATACACTCATAGAATATGGAAAGGTTTGAATGCAATAAATTTAAAAAGATAATCAAATACATGAGAGATCTCACCTTATGCAACATCACACTTGAAATCACCACCAAGAGAGGACTATTCAAGTAATAAAAGATTCACGTATTAGGGAATACTGATCATAGCATTACCACCAAGAGGAATTTCATATACCAAGAAAGGTCACACTCTTGTAGAAAATCAAGCTAATATCACCACAAATAAGACACAACATAGATCAAGAAATCCACACTTCCTAGGAGATGTATGCTATCATCACTAAGAAGGGAACATACAAACAATGAATGAGGGACTATATGCCCCCCACTTAAAATATCAATATACTTTCTATGTTTCTATTTTAAGTAGAAAGATAGGAAGAGAGGATCCTTGAAACTAATTCATACCTCCCAAAAACTAGTTATCCTCTCCCCCCATGCACAAAGATAAATACAACCACCAATGAATATCATGTTGTTTCCATGATAAATATGGTTTCACTTAAGATTGTACCACCATGAATGGAAATTAGAAAGATAGATAAAGCTACCAATTCCACATAGTGATGATCAACAAGATATGATGAAAATCATTATCGATTAGAGTAAATAGGTGCATCAACATAAGGAAGAGCACCACAATCCTTAAGATGTTGAAATTTATTACTTAAGGCCTTACATTCAATGGTAGAATGACCATGTACTTGATGATATGAAAATAATTATCTTTCTTTATAGAATTTATTTCATGTTCTTGGAGGGAGAGATATCGAGCAGGCTTGGTGAAGCCTCAACAAGGCACTCTCTTTGTCAATGGTATAAGATGGTGCTTTCTTTTGTGACATGGATACTTCTTTCTTACTACAAGATTTCATACATACACAAGACTCTCTAGATTATGAGATTGTTTACTCTCCCTTAAAGGAAGGTCTAAAATCTAATAAACCTCAATCATCACTAGGACATTTGTTTGAAGATGAAGCAATATTTTTCCTAGGAGTGTTTTGTGTGATTGCATTGATAATGAGAGAAGGTTTATTTGATGCTTTCATTTATTTTGAAGGACAATAACCAAGACCTCTTGTTTGTTCTTGTGGGGTAGGATATATAGGGGCACAAATACCTTGTTCTTTAACACCAAATCCTTTTCCATTATAGCCAAGTTGTTTCAAAAGCTCATAGCCTCTTCCATAAAAAAATTTCATTTCTTTTGGATTTGGTAGTTTCTCATGATCACACTCATTGTATGTGGATGTATAATTATTTTTTCCCTCTTATTTGCTAAAGGTTGTGGACTCACATGCTTTTGATGACTCAGTTAGTATTGATAGTAGGTCATATTCTTTATCTTTTCTTGAAATTTGTGTAATCTTGTATTCTCTAATGAATGTAGGTGTAAAATCTGGTGATCCCCAATCATTTTCCAATAGTTTCATGATTTACCTCAAATACTTCTCTTTTTTTTCTTGTATTGGTTCCACTTTTGTAGTTTTTTTCAATGTTGTAAGAGGATTTGTCATTCTTCTTTTAGTTTGTAGACAATTTTTTGATTGTAGGTCAACGTTTACTATGTAAACCTTGTTGTAAGTGTACTTCACTAGATGATGTAAAATTTAAGGAACCACATTCATTGAATGAATACAAGGTCTACATAAGAGAATATTATATGATAGGTAATGTTATCACTCCAAGAATTTTTTTCCCACATTATCAAATCCATAGATAGATAAAGAATTAGGTTGAATTTGAACCTTTTCCACTCCAATATTTTATAAAAGGCTTACACTATGAAAATTTAGTTTTCAACCATTATCAATGAGGGTGCACCTTATTCCACATTGATTTATAATAGCCACTATCATCAAAGCCTTATTTTGTTTTTGGATTTATAATAGAGGTAACTTATCTTGATGAAAGGTAATGTATAATTTGATCAAGTCCATACCTTGAATTAGGGCTGCTACATCATTTGGTTGTGCACTAGGAGAGATTAAAAAAATTTGCAAAGCATTTTTTAGCATGCCATGGTAAAGGGGTAATGCTTGATTCAAATCCCAAAGGAATACCTTAGCAAGATTGTTATGAAGTTGTTCCACAAGATCATACTCCTTTCCACTATGTGAAGGTAAATGAGGAGCACTAGGAAAAATTGGTTTCAGAAGTGGTATTGATCTAGGGATGGTTTCTAGTTGCCTATTATTCATTGTCTTAAATGTGTGTGAGCAATGGTATTATAACTCAATTATTGTGAAACATTGTTACTAGTGAGTTGCCTTGCAAAATTTAAGATAGCTCCTAGAGGTAATTTTTTGTGTTGAAGTGGTCTTATGATAAGATGTGGCTTAGGATTTCCAATAACTAAAGAACCCTTAGGAGGTTCAAAATTAATCTTAGGTGGTCAAATTATTAGAGGAATCTTAGGAATTCCAAAATGAGTTTTTAGAGGTCTTATAATCAAGGGAGATCTAATGGATACTTGTGTGTTGATAACCTCAATGGATGTGAATTATTTTTTATGAATTTAAGATGAGAGAGGATCTAAGGTGACCTTATAATATTCATCTAAGAAATCCTTTTGTTATATTTATTTCTAACAATATCCTCCCAAATAGGAGAGGTTTTAGGAGAGAAGCAAGAAATATTGTCATGATGCTCAGTGGTTGAATATTCTAATGCCAAGACACATTTTTAAAAAGTAGGAGAGGTGTTGGGAAAAGAACAAATATTATTTTCATGGTTTTCAATGCTTGTATCTTCTTCTATCAAATCATTCTCACAAATGGGAGAAATATTGGGAAATGAATGAAGACTAGGCAAAGTGATGTTAAGGAATGTATTAATTATTTCATCACCTTGTGCCATAACATATTCCCAAGTGGGAGAATTAGGAAGAGAGGGACAAAAAAAATTCTCATAAATCTCAATTAGTGTATCTTCTAACACCAAGATACCTTCATCACAAGTAGGAGAGGTATTGGGATAAGAGAAACTATGATTGTCATGAGTGTCTATCCTTGCATTCTCTTGTATCAAAAAATCCTCACAAATAGGAGAGATATTAGGGGATGAGTGAAGGATAGGCAATGTGATATTAAGTAATGTCTCAAAAATTCATTCTCTTGCACTAAGATATTCATATCTAGGAAAGATATTGGAAAAATGACTAACATGCATTTTAATGAGCTTTTTATTTGCATAATTGAAAGGAAAGATGATAACATTTAGAGTTTTGAGTGTATTCAAAAATTGAAAAGAAATCTATCCAATTTATGCAATTATTTATAAATATAAACAATATTCCTACATATTAAATGACTTTTAATATTGAAATGTATTAATGTTTTTTTCAAATTTGCAGAAAATCAAACAAAATGACACTTTTCTTGCACATGCAATAACAATTTCTCAAAACTTTAAAGTGAAGTTTGATAAGAAAAAATAGGAAGTCAGAAAAGAGATAGCAATATATGCAAAAAAAATTGAGGACATATGTCGAGAGATAGATAAGCCCAAGGGCAAATGGGTCCTTGTACAAAGGTTTTAAAAATGAAAAATTCAAATTTTGTGTTATTGTTTGTGTTCTTTGTTTCAGGTTGTAGATTGTGAATTATGTGATGGATTTGTCTAGTTATAGGTGTCTTAATTCAAGTGAAAATAGTGACAATAAGTGAACAAAATGAACATTTGAGATACAAATTTTTATTTAAATTGTGAATCTAAATGACTAAAAGACACTCTTGATGTAAGTACAATGCAAGATGTATGCATAATTTCTAATTTTTTATGAATTTAAATGATTAAAATGTTAAAAACTAAACCCTACTTGTACAATGCAACACACACTAATGCAGACCTAGATCTAGGGTTTAAATTACGGTAAATTTTAGAAGGTATGTAATGTTAATATGTCAGGTTCACAAAAATGAAACATTTAAAAATGTAAGTGGGGTGATCAATGAAGAATGATTACAAAGGTATGTGGTACACTTACTCTTTCCCTAATTTCATTAGAAAAATAGATCTCCAAAGGGTAGGGTTGACTTTCAACCTTGAGGTGAGTCAACCCTATACAGAAATCTATTATTTTATTATGACAAAAAATGACTAAAATGTCTGAAATGCACTTTTAGGTGATGATTTAAAAACCTTTAACAAAGTAAATTGCATGACCTAACACTTGAAATGTATAGATCTAGGATAATATAAATGGGAAAGATAGTTTTCAAAAAATTTGGGGGTTATAGGGTGATATCTATACTAACCCATAAAATCTTGTTCCGAGAATTGTAGGTCAGTTGGGCCACTAGGCAAAGGAGTCCCTGTAGAAATTTTCTTCACAACTTTTGAGGTCCTCTAGATATGGCTCTGAAATGCTATTTTCTACTGGTTTCACTATCATACGACCTAAAATAAATTTTGAACTTGAGCTTTTGTGTCTTGACAACAGTGTTAACAACTTTACAAAATTTCTCCTTTGATTGATTTTCAATCCTTCTCTTGTAAATCTGTAGATACACAAAGAGAGGGAAAAATTGTTTGTTTTTGGTGAATCGGGGTTTGCCTTGGTCAAACCCCCATTTGGTAATTAAACCTTGGTAGTAAAATAATTAAAAAATGATGGAATTGATGAATGAACAAAGCTTGTTTCACCTCACCAAACCCTCAATGGTATCCCTTTGAGGACTGAAGTCTAACACATCTCTATAAGGATTGGGTATTGCATGAAATAGCTTGATTTCTTGATAGATCTTAATGCTTGAATTCTTTCTTAAAAATTGAAACCTACATCACAATGTTAGCTCCAGAAACATGCATGGATACAAATAACTTTGGCATCATGATAGGATCTTGAATTTTGTTTTACATGACTGATAAACCTACTCTTTAATTCTCTTGACCATAATATTTTCTCTTGTGAAATTTTCCTTGAATACAGATGTTTTGAATTGATAAAATAAATGTATTTATAGGTGTTTATCTAATTTCTCAAAAAATAGATTCAACATGCTGACATTTGAAACTTTAATTTGAATAATTAAAATGCCGCCAAAAACATATTTTAAATTAGGTCTTGGCACTTAAGGAGGGCCCATTTTCCCTTGGAAAAATGGGTCCTAGGACCTAAATCTAGGACACACAATTTCCATGATGTTTAAAATAATGTTAGCATTTGTTTAATACAAGTTTCCCTTTTGGATAATGGGAAAAATAAGGCTTAGGAATGCATAATCTAGGCAATTAGAAGCTTAACTAAGTCAAATTAATTAAGGGGAAGCAAACATAGTGTGAAAATGTAAAGGAGTACAATTTTCAACACTAAGGTATAGTTTTTAGGGACAAGGGTTGAGGTTTTAGGGTTTAGGGTTGAGGGATTAGGGCTTAAGTAATAGGTTGATGGCATAGGGTAGATGGTTTAGGGTTTACAATTGAGAGAAAATATTCAACTCATTGAGTGTATACGATTATGTGTGTAAGGTATAGGTATTAGGGTTTAGGATATTGGGTTTAGGGTTTACAATATGGATTGAGGGTATAAGGTATAGGGTGAAGGGTTGAGAGTGTATGGATTAGGGTTAAAGTATAGGTTTGAGGTGAAATATTCAAGGTTTATTGTATAAGGGTGAAGTTATAGGGTATAGGTATGAGGGTTGAGGGTTGAGGGTGTAGGATTTAGGTTTTAAGGTATAGGGTTAAGGATTTAGGGATTAGGGCTTAAGTATATGGTTGAGGGATTACAAAGATGATGGATAATGTTCAAGGTTGATTTTCTAAGGTATAGGGTTTAGGTTTTAACGTTTAGGGTATAAGGCATAGGGATGATGCTTGATGGTTTAGGGCATAAGTATAGGGTTGAGGGTATATGGTATAGGGTAGAAGTTTAAGGGTTGAGGGATAATGTTTAGGGTTGAGTGTCTAAGGTTAAGTGTATAGGGTATAGGTCCACTAGGGTTTAAGATATTGGGTTGATGGATTAGGGCTTAAGTAAAGGGTTGAGGGTTGATTTTGTAGAGTGTAGGGTTTAGGGTAGAAGTTTGAGGGTTGAGGGATAATGTTTAGGGTTGAGTGTCCAAGGTTAAGTGTATAGGGTATAGGTCCACTATGGTTTAAGATATTGGGTTGATGGATTAGGGCTTAAGTAAAGGGTTGAGGGTTTAGGATTTAAGGCTTGAGGGTTGAGGGTTGAGGGTTTAAGGGTTTAAGTATTGAGGGTTTAGGGTTTAGGGTTTAGGGTTTAGGGTTTAGGGTTTAGGGTTTAAGGGATAAGGGTTTAAGGGTTGAGGGTTTAAGGGTTGAGGGTTGAGGGTTTAAGGGTTGATGGATTAGGGATTGATGGTTTAGGGTTTAAGGGATTAGAGTTGAGGGTTAAGGGATTAGGGTTAAGGGTTAAGGTATTAGGGTTTAAGGGTTAAGGGTTGAGGGATTAGGGTTTAAGGTATAGTGTCGAGGGTTGAGGGTTTATGGATAGGATTTAGGGTTGAAGGTTTAAGGGTTGATGGTTGAGGCTTTAGGGATAAGGTTTATGTTAGGTTTTGAAGGTAGATATCTAAAAGCTAAATGCAGATTTTATCAAATAAACCAGAAAATAAAAACACATAGGAAAAATAACACAAAGAATTTAACGTGGTTCACCCAATGTGGGCTACATCCACCAAACCGTAACCATCCAATGATTTCATTAACTAGTGTAAAACCCTATTACAATATCATGAATAATCACTTTTTCTTGTTGTACTGTAACTCTATTACAAACCCCTTAGAACCAGCTTTTTAGAAGCTTCCGGATTAGGGTTATACAAAGTTGGGGTTTTCCCCTTTTCGGTGATTTTTCCCTTGTTCGGAAAGGATACATGAAGAGTGTACAGTGTACAATGATTAGTCGCCACATACCAACAGTTTAGTATTGAGGGTTAAGGGATTAGTGTTTAAGGGTTGAGGATTTAAGGGTTTAGGGTTTAAGGTCAATGGTTTAGGGTTATAGGGTTGATGGTTTAAGCGATTAGGGTTTAAGGGTTGAGGTTTAATAGATTAGGGTTTAAGTTATAAGGTAGATGTATTAGGTTTTAAGGTTTAACATATAGGGTAGAGGGGTGAGGGTTGAGGGTTGAGAGTTGAGGGATTAGAGTTTAACATATAGGGTTGAGGGTATAATGTATATGGTACATGTTTTATAGTTGAGGGTTGAAGGTTGAGGTTTGAGATTTGAGGGTTGAGGGTTGAGGGTTTAGGGATAGGGATTAGGGTTGAGGGTTGAGGGATTGGGGTTTAATGGCTAAGGGTTTAATGATTATGGTTTAAGGTATAGGGTTGATGTTTGAGGGTTGAGAGTTGAAGGTTCAAGGTTTCAGGGTTGAGGGTTTAGGATTTAAGGGTTGAGGTTTTAGGGTTTAAGGGTTGAGGAATTAGAGTTGAGGGTTGAATGGTTGAGGGTTTAAGGGATTAGTGTTTAGGGGTTGAGTGTTTAATGCATAGGGTTGAGGGTTGAGGGATTAGGTTTTAAGGGTTGACTATTGAGGGATTAGGGTTAAGGGTTGAGGATTCAGAGTTTAAGGTATAGGGTCGAGGGTATAATGTATAGGGTAGAGGGTTTACAGTTTAGGGTTGATGGTTAAGGGATTAAATTTTTAAGGGTTGAGGGTTGATGGATTAAGGGTTTAAGGTATAGGTTCAAGGTATTAGAGTTGATGGTTTAATGTATAGGGTATAGGGTTTAGGGTTGAGAGTATAGGGTTTAAGGTTTTAGGGTTTAAGGGTTGAGGGTATAGGGTATAGGGTTCAAGGGTTGAGGTTTGGGGGATGGAGGGATTAAGGGTTGAGGGTTTATTGGTTGAGGTTTGAGGATTTAAGTTATAGGGTTGAGGATTTAAGGGTTGAGGGCTGAGGGTTGAGCTTTTAAGGGTTGAGGGATTAGAGGTTGAGGGATTAGGGGTTGAGGGTTTAGGGTTTAATGGATTACGTTTGAGGGTTGAGGGATTAGGTTTTAAGGTATAGTGTTAAGGGTTGAGGGTTTAGTGATAGGATTTTAGGTTTGAGGGTTGAGGGATTAGGTTTTAAGGTATAGTGTTAAGGGTTGAGGGTTTAGTGATAGGATTTAAGGTTTAAGCGTTGAGGCTTGAGTCTTAAGGGATAGGTTTTAGGGTTAAGGGTTAAGGGATTAGGGTTTAAGGGTTGATGGTTTAAGGGTTTAGGGTTAATGGTCGAGGGTTTAGGGTTTAACAATTTAGGGTTCAAGGTTTAAGGGTTGAGGGTTGAGGGTTGAGGGTTTATTGATAGAGATTATGGTTGAGGTTTGAGGGATTAGAGTTTAAGGGTTGAGGGTTGAGGGATTAGGGTTTAAGGTATAGGTTTGAGGGTTGAGGGTTTAAGGGTTGAGGTTGTAGGGTTTGAGGGTTGAGGGTTTAATGTTTGAGGCTATAAGGATTGAAGGTTTAGCGTTTAAGCGTTGAGGGTTGAGGGATTAGGGTTGAGGGTTGAGGATTTAAGGATTAAGGATTTAAGGGTTGAGGGTTTAATGGATTAGTGTTTAAGGGTTGAGGGTTAAGGGATTGTTGAGGGTTTAATTTATAAGGTAGAGGGTGGAGAGTTGAGGGATTAGAGTTTAAGGGTTGACTATTGATGGATTAGTGTTGAGGGTTGAGGGTTTAGAGTTTAAGGTATAGGGTTGAGGGATTAGGTTTAGGGGTATAATGTATAGCGTAGAGGGTTTACAGTTGAGGGTTGAGGGTTGAGGGTTGAGGGCTTAAGGGTTGAGGTTTGAGGGATTAAGGATTTAAGGTATAGGGTCAGGGTATTAGGGTTAAGGGTTTAATGTATAGGGTATAGGGTTGAGGGTTGAGGGTTTAAGGGTTGAGGGTTGAGGGTTGAGGACTTAAGGTATAGGGTTGAGGTTTAAGGGTTGATGGATTAGGGGTTGAGGGTTTAGGGTTTAAGGGATTAGGGTTGAGGGTTGAGGGATTAAGGTTTAAGGGTTGATGGATTAGGGTTTTAGGTATAGTTTTGAGGTCGAGGGTTTAGGGATTAAGGTTTAAGGGCTAAGTATTGAGTCTTTAGGGATGGGGTTAGGGTTGAGGGTTAAGGGATTATGGTTTAAGGGTTGAGGGTTTAGGGATAGGGATTAGGGTTGAGGGTTGAGGGATTAGGGGTTTAAGGGTTGATGGATTAACGTATTAAGGGTTTAAGGTATAGGTTTGATGAATTAGGGTTGACGGTTTAATGTAAAGGGTAGAGGGTAGAGAGTTGAGGGTTGAGGGTTGAGGGTTGACGTATTAGGGTTTAAGGGCTGAGGGTTGAGGAATTAAGGTTGAGGGATGAGGGTTTAGGGTATAGGATTGAGGGATTAGATTTGAGGTTCTAATGTATAGGGTAGAGGGTTTAGGGGATTAATTGTTGAGGTTTTAAGGGTTGAGGGTTGAGGGATTAGGGTTGAGGGTTTAGTATTGAAATACACACAAAAAAATTGAGAGGGGGGTTGAATCAGTTGTATATATTCTTTCCATTTATAAACTTAAACAATTTCACTTTAACTTCAATTTGCTATTAAGTGTAAACATGAAATACAAATAATAATAAAAAAATGCCAAAGACACCATATTTACGTGGAAAACCTAATGAGGGAAAAACACAATGAGGATTAATTCACAATATAGAAGAATGAAAAACTAGATACACAGGCTCACTTCCTGAGGGCTCACTGCCCAGATATGAAGGCTCACTACCCATATTAAGGGCTAACTACCTTAGGGCTCACTATCCAGAAAAGGAGGCTCACTACCTATGGACAACTACAAAGAAATAGTAAAGATCCACCACCAGGATTCCACACACTTCACAACTTGAACACAAGAATATAAATACAATTAAGTCATGTTGTTGCACTTACTCGCACACTCTTCTCTTTCTTGAATCGAATGATGGATGGATGATCAATTTGCTTCAACTTGATTCACTTATATACCATCTTCAACCTTAGATACATTCATAAGGTCAACTATACAATTAAAAATTAAAAATTCAAACAAGGTCGGCTGCTCAACATTCTCACGGTGGATAAGAATGTGAGAGGACCAATTACATATTTAATTTAGGACCCAAACACCATCTTGGATCATGCACACGCTTTCACAAATCGATGCATAAACATAATGTAACGTGTAAACACTAGGTCAAACAAACCTAATGAAAATACTGATGAACTTGAAGTACATGCATCACCAACAAGATAATATCACGTGGATGGCCCAAAATGCTTCACCACTCATTTTACCATCTTTGAGAACAACTCAGATACATCTACAACATCTTCAATAAAATTCATTCATAGAGAATACTTCACCAGTCCAATCGGGACAACCAGTCAGAATACCAGAGCTCTAGAGCAGGCCTTCCGAAGTGAAAAAACACATACAACTTTGCCAGAATATAGAAAATAAACCATATAGTAATATCCCAGATCTACAAGATCTGAAACCAAATACCAAAGGACTGCGAAGCCAAAACATTTCTCCCAGTCAACAACCAGATAACTCTACAAATCCAGTTCACACATCAATGAACATAAATTCTACTCTCCATCAACCTAGAAGCTGAAACTTAGAATATATAATCCACTTAAGCTAAAGAAAACACCTATAAAACCTCATAGGAAAAATATAAACATAAAGGAAGTGCAAGCCACAATACCAGATTGTGCTCAAAACACACTTCAACACTGGTTTACACCATTTCTCAATTTTCTCAAGAGACAGAACTTGCTCAACCTATACAATGTTGACATCAATGACAACATTAATGACAACACCATCAAACATCTCCATACTTGCAACATTTAGTATATAGGGTTGAGGGTATAATGTATAGGGTAGAGGGTTTATATGGTTGATGGTTTAGGGTTGATGGTTGAGGGTTTAAGGGATTGAGGTTTGACGGTTAATGTACAAGCTTGAGAATATAGGGAATTGTGGTGAAACTTCATATCACACAGAAAATGAGACATACATAACACTTAGAAGATGTCATAATTGGTCAAAAAAGGTCTCATTGATCTACCTCAACCCAACCCCCTATTGACACATGATAAGAGATAGAAAACTTTTATAAAATCAATTGTTTTAAACATGAGCATTTTTTGGAAAAGTTAAAATATGGTCATTTTAAGAGAAATCCAAAACCTGATCATGTTGTAACACAAGCACATTTTTTATTTCTCTAAAATGGTAAAAAATATAGGACACCTAGGATCCAAGCCCACATGCTTTATTATTCTTCTGCTTGTGTGTGTGATCTGATAAAAAAATGTTTTCATGTTTTTGGGGAAATAACATGCAATTTTTACACATTCCACCACCTTTGCATCAACTTTCCACCATCGTTTTATGGTTTTCCAACTTAGGAAGGATGAAATCATATTTTTTACATCAAATTTAATTATATGAACTCAAATTTTCATATTTTTAGTGTTGCAATGTTAATTATGTTTGAATTGTTATAATTTAAGATTATACATTGGTTAATTCTATAGTTTTTAGTAATTCTAATAGAGTTATATAGAATTGAATGTTAAAAAGGAAGAAAGTTAATGAAAATCTCAAATTTTTGAGGAGTTTGATGCAAGAAGAAAAAATTCTACACATAATTAGGTATTTTCTCAAATCGAATATTTGATTTTAAGGTATGTCAAGTATATATACATGTTATTTAATTTTTCCTTCATTATCTTATATTTCCTTATCACTTCTTATCATACATGCTTAATACAATGCTTTGATTTTGTTATCATGTTGATTTTGGGATTATATTTTGATAAGTAGTCAAAATTATGAGTGCTCAACATACATAGACTTAATCAAATGCATTAGGTTTTGCTAAGGGATTAGATTAGATTTTGTTGAAATGCATATTTCATGTATCCTATAAAGGTTGAAGTTATTTATGTTCCATTTTTAATTTTTCTATTCTTCTTGTGAAATCATCTCACACACTTTAATTTTGTCAAACTTATGGGGTTCACTTCAACTTCAAAATGAAACTAATCACTCTAAACTTGTTGTCAAACCCTCTATGGTTGGGAAACAACTTCAACTTCACTCGAAACTAGAAAAATTCACTTATCGATGATAAATAATCCAAATGAAAATGTTGGTTAAGGTTTGATATAAAATGTGAAACCAACTTAACACCCTTTTATATGAAATTACACTCAGTTCTGAGTAGTCAATGCTCACAATCATCAAATAAAAATGTTGATAGGATTCGAAATAAGTTAATAGATCCTCAAATATCGAAAAATATTAAACATGGATCCTTAGGTATTGAAATTTCATTAATCTCATTGTGTATTGCTTAAAAGGGTTGAATTTATTCATTAGGTTAGTTTAATAATAATAATATATTAAATAGTTTTGTCAAAACTACTCCTAGAATAATTCCCACATCACAACATCACTTTTGATTCCAACACACTATCTTGATTGTCCCACAATAGTGCAACTTGATTAATGAGATGGTATATGACTAGCCAATAATTCTTAGTAGTATTCACATTGTAAAGCTCAAATCACCATCACTTCCTACCTATTCAATATTTAGCCTTAGTTTCAAAACTACTCCCATTAAAATTGGCAATTATATTTTCTAAAGGTTTTTAGATATTTGAAGCATTCTATCTTGTCCAAATAGTCTCTAAATCTAGGTTGATAATTATGAGTTCATTCTTAAAAAATCATAAGTTTCATTTCCCATATTATATAGCCATTCCTATATTATAGTTGTTCTCTTAAATCTTGCATAGTGTCAAGTATCTCCTATATAATAATTCTCTACAATTCCTCTTTTGTCTATTCTTGTTCTTTATTTTTGAATGCATAAGTCCTTCTTTAATCCTCAAAGTTGGTAGCTCAAATATCCTTTATCCTCTCCTTTCTTTTTTCACTATAATAAGAATGTTGATAGAATTGGAAATAAGTGAATAAATCCTCAAATGACAACAAATATTAAAAAATGAAGCCCTAGGGTATTGAAATTACATGTATCGAAATTAAAGACCAACTTATCACCTTCAAAATGTCTTTATTTGATTTTCTACTTGTTGGAGTAGCTTAAATTGATTGATATGCACATTTTTAGACCTACAATATTCAAGTTTTTTTGGAAACAATGAATGTATAGTTGCCATATGTTGTAGGAATCTCATATGGTGAATATATAACAATTTTGGTGGCTAGAGATGAAAGGGAACATGACACGAAGCCTACACAATTCCCTCAAAATTTCTCGGATTTGATTGTGTACTACCTTATGATCATAGGAACCAACAATAAGAGATGGAATCTTGAAAGGCTAGAGTTGAATGATGAACCATTGAAAATGTTGGTAAATGTCCAAAAATACCTCCAAACAAAAAAAAATTGGATTAATATACCTAAACTAAAGTCAAAATATCCTCCAAGGCTGGTGCACCCAATTGACTTTGAAGGTTCCTTAGTCTTTTTAGGGTCAATGTTATTATTATGCAAAATTTCAAATTTATGTAAGTTATTTATTTATTTCTTTTTCATGTTACAAATAAAATTCTTCATCATGTTGAGGAAACAATAAACGATTAAACCAACACATGAAGAACAAGAAGCGAAGAATGCAAAGAAAAAATAACTATGAGGCAACTTCTTGAGAAGAGGAAATTGGACACAAAAGAAATTTAAATCAAAGAGGAACATGAACCATCAACAAGAGATATGGTACAAGGGGCACAAAGGGAACAAATGCAAAACCTTTGTGCAATGAGAGATGTGAATCCCATAGTTGGAGACACATCTTCTACCACAAGTAAAGATGGAGGAACACCATCTATTGCATCTCAAGTTTAAAGTACAACATAACTCACATGTGAAGAAGGAGGTGTACCATATTTCCCATCTCAACTTCAAGGTAAATCATATATTCAATCTTCAATTGAATGTATTCCATCTATCCCATCTCATTTAAATATTGATGAAATTCCTAATGTTGAGGAAAATTTACCTTTGAGAACACCTCCTATAATTTTGCATAGAATGCCCAAGTATTTGATTGATATTGATGAGAATATTTTACAACCGATGGAAGATAAGATTCCAAAATGTACTTGTAGAAGATATGCTCATAAGATTTGGAGAGTGTTCTTTGAAAACTTAAATGAAATAGAAATATGTCAACTATTTTTTGAAATAATGAGAAATATAAAGTATAGGTCCATTATGAAGATTCTTTTGTTGAGAACATCGTAGCCTTCAAATGGAAAATCTATTGTGAAGAATATAATGAGTGCATATGAGAGTGTGGGTAACACCTCACACATAAAAGAGAGTAATTTTACACGACGTGTCATTACATAAACAATAGTAAGTAATCAAATGAATAAAGATCGTCTCATTAGAAAGATGAATCAAGAATTGAGAATAAATATAATTTTTTTATCAAGAGCTATTGGAGGTGACAAAGAATTGAGGACATCGATGGAAATAAATTATGGGAATTCTCAAGGAGACTATCACAAAAAGATAAACCAATTGTTGAAGCATTGAGATCACTAATTGAAGACTTTTGGAATAATAACACAAGGGTATCTCCAAATCAAAGGAATATGGTAAGAAGGAGAATTGGTAGTCAAAATCGTGAGCCACATCCAAAGAATTGTTTAGATATTAAAAACACATTTTTTTGGTAAATTTCTAGAGATGTATCCTTAAGTTGAAAAATTTCAAAGATATTTTGAAATGCTAAATCAGTTCTATGTCAAAATAAATCATAGAAGTACAACTTGTTGTAAATTACATATTGATTTTTCTAACCATTTTGATTTTTATCAGTCTATATGTTTAGATTTTTATACTAACAATGTTTTATAGGACTGTGGCATACAATCCCCGCATACATTCCCAAGAGACTTCTAGGTGTTATACCATGATTTTTCTAGAAGGGTAATATCATTCTATCATCATATCATATGGTCAAATAGTTGTGCATCACAATTCAAGAACTTGTGGATGTTCTATTAGTTGAGAATGATACATAATATTATAGGTGTTCAATGTATGTGGAACTTTTGTGAGGTCGAGAATGGAAAGGGGGAGCATAATGGTTTAGAACCATGTATCAAAAGAGCCATAGCATAAAAAGAGTTAAAGTATAAAGACAATGCAAAGTTGACAAATGAAAAATCAATCATCGAGTGGTGTTATGTTTTGATGGGTCTAGGTAATGAAGGTAAGTCTTCAGTTCATATATTTTTTTGGTTGATAGATGATACTAACATTGCATAATATGAGGATTGTTGTACACTATCAAGATCAAGCGAGCTACACTCTTTTAGAAGCACTAATGCAATTTTATGGAGTATCCATATGTAGAAGATGGCATGCTTTTATTCTTCATGTACAATTCAAGCCTAGAATAAGTGTGAGTCAAAGGAGTGGGTTGACAAATGGTGGCTAAGATTTCTAAGACCACTTGACACTATCAGCTCTCGACAATATTGGAATTGACACAGATAGAATCACTAGTTAAATTTTAATCACATATTAGATCTAGTTCAACTAAGTAATATATCTACATGCATAGTTTTTTAATTCCTAATGTTATCTTACTTTGTAGTTTTTTGTAATGTTGACTAAATTCATCTAATTTGTTGCACATATCAATGCAAGGCATGTTCATGTAGTTATTTCAAATGAAGAAAATGAAGAGGTAACATAGTATTAATTAAATGTTGTTGTGTTGAGGCCAAAAAGGAATTTGAGGCCCCAGTTACAGATGGAGAAAACATTGAATACCCTATAGGATCAATGGCTATTATTGGAACATGGCTTAGAAGGTATTCACATAAGAGTGTTAATGTTTGGTTGTTTCAGGGCTTTGACATGCATTGGAAGATTCTTCATTGCTCAAATATTGTCATGACATCCAATGTTCATTTGATCAAATATGGGGGTAGACCTTTGAACAAGAACTTGTAGAAGGTGTGCGAGTCTAACCATGAGGTAATACTTTACACAATAAAGAGTAGAGTAGACCCGAATGGTTTGTTGGATAAATTTGTAAGAATGCACATTGAATTTGTAATGCCATATTATTGATATTAATGTATTACAATTGATAGTTAGACCTTTCACTATCACATTTCAGCTTTACTTATGTTTTGGTTCCAAATTTTATATGGCATAGGAAGGACTTATTGCCCCTCTTTAACTTAAAGTTTCTCATTTTCTTGTTGCTGCATTTTTACACATATACAATTAATATTGGGTATATTATATGCATATTTATGGTAGGTCTATTTAAAATGACACATAGTGTATTTTATTGTGATAAAAAATATATTCACTATCTTTTGTTGTGTTTCACTATCAAGTCAAAATGGCATGATGTTGTTCCCTTAGTGGTGGTAAATGAACCATCTTCTTAGTTGTAAAAATTTGATATGACATATTTAATATGACCATGTAATTTTTTTCAACTTTGTGTGGTAAGTATGATCTACACTCTAATACTAATGCAATAGATTTGCACTCATGTGTGGGTATGTAAGTGTTGTCAAGATCCATTTAGGTATAGTGAAGAGTATCTATATGAGTTTAGGTGGGTTTTTGTAATCTCAACATAAGAGTGTTAGTGATAATACATTCCCCCTTCAATTGATTGTATACAAAGTGTGAAAAAAATTAGAGATGAAAAATGATATTCAAAATTAATGTACTATGATCTTATGAGTTAAGTTGATTTGATTCTATTTGGATACTAATCTCATGTTGGTTTCTTGAGTGTACTTAAGTGGTAGGTGTTCGAAGACCAAGGGTGTGGCTAAGGTAGGTGAGATTAGCTTCTTGGCAGGGTAAAGCAGGAATGATGCTCTCGATCACATACAAACACTTAAAGTCATATAGATGCATTTAGCATGTGTTTTGGATGATTGTTTTATTATCGGTAAAATTTTAATGGTTATTTCCTTTTTCATATATGCAATTAAAAGAATGGAAAATTAATTCTAGATTAATTAAATATTCACATATGCAATTGAACGTTGAGTGGTGTTGTTTAAAATAATTGTTTGATTTCAATTAATGCTAGTTCCATGCTCATGTTTTAATATTTTAATGCAAATAAATAGCTTATGCAAATATGTGTTTTTGAAAAAAAAATGTTGAAAGGTAATTAAAATAAGAATAATAATTAAAATTGGGATAAAAGTTGGATAGAAAATAAAATCTTATTTTAAAATCTCCAATTGCAAGATTAGGTCTTAGGAAATGAAAGGAAATATTTAAAAGGATAAATGGGCAACAAAAAAGGATAATTTTATTCTTATTTAGAATCTTTTGGGTTTGAAGCTCTGCAAAAGAATTGGGAAATATGGGGGCAAGAAAGGGGGTTTTATTTTATCTATAGCTTTGCTAGATAAAATAAAGAAAGGAAAAGGAAGAGGTTACATGAAGAATTTTGGAGCAAAGGAGGTTCTAATGTTGGGGATTCAGCTAATTCAAATACGAGGAAAGTGTTCTCCGGGTTTTATCCTATTCCAATGCATTTAAATTTCTTATTGTGAAATACCAAAAGGAATTATTTGGAAATTGGTTGTTCGTAATTACTAGAATTTGGGTGTTTGTTGTTTGAAATTTGTTGCCTCAGCTGTGCAATCTGTTCTTTTCTCCCTTTCAGTTGTAAACAGTTTCTTATATTTATATATTTTGCAATATATGAATATCTAATTAATTATCTGTGTAAACCATCTCCTTTAATTTTTTTGATCTGGAAATGAGATCTAGAATATGTGTAAGAAATGAATATATATATATATATATATCCTCATATATATATACACATATATTCGATTTTATATACATGTATATATATATATGCAAATATATATATATTTATATAAAAGAATAATATTTACTTTTGGCTCTGTCAAATTGAAAAGAGGCCTGTAGTTAATTCGAAATCCTTAAGTCTGTATTTGTTTGGAAGTGAAATTTTTTATGCTCTTATGGGGTGGCTGTGCCACAGCCCACGCCCCCCACAAGGGAGGATGCATTGTGGGAGTAGCAACTCCTCACAGGCCAAGAATTGTGGGGAGGTTCTGCTCCCATAGGTAGCATCCCCCATGGGGGTCGTGCTGACCAAGCCAACCTTTCTCCCTTTGTCGTGTAAACACGCATGGGTTGTGTTAGCTGTGTGTGGTTCCCTTTGCTTGAATTTGATATTCAAATTTAAATCTATATATGTATATATATATATATATATGGGAATATCCTCTGCTATGTTGAGTATACTCTATGAAGTGGAAATAAAATATACAATCCTAATTTTAATTTAAGATATGTATATATACATATATATGTATACAAATATATATAATATATATATACATATATATATATATAAAAGCAAGTATGTGTATATCTCTTCTTCTACTATATATGCATGGTTCTGTAGAAAAATAAAATGTATGATAGTTTTTAGATTGATTATATACATATATATATGTACAAATTATATAAATAATGTACCTATATATATATATTCATTAAAATTCATACTTTAAGCACATGTAAATGTATATACCTCTGCAATGAGAAGAATATATACATATAGGTACATATCATATGTCCACTTAGTTGTTGGATTGTTTGATGTTTGTTTGCAAAAGCATTATTTTTCTTCAGTTAGATACGAATGGGAATCTTGTGGAATTGTGCATTAATTTTATTTGCATAGATGTATAATTAAATATAACATTTGTAATTTTGTAACCAAAATAGAGATATCTGCTATGAGCTCAATACAGCTGCAATTGTCTTCTTTGAATCTTTTATTTTAATACAAGTAAAAATATTTAGTTACTTTTACATATGAAATCAATACAAAACATTGTGTAAATGAAAGCAATACTTAGATTTAGCAATGGGTAAATAATGAAAGGACAAACTTTCCAATGTCATTGGATTTATTCTAAATCAGGTCGATTTCTTCATGAATATATGTAAACTTGGAATTAATATCATATGTGTTCTCATTGAATTATCCTTCAATTTAGACAATCATTTACTTCTAGAACAAAATTTCACTATAAAATGAAAATGACTTACTTTGAAAAACCGTGATTTAAATATGCATTTCTTTTCTCTTTGAGTTAGAAAATGGATTGAGAATGAGTCAGTTTTAAACCACAAATCTGACCTTGGAATTCTTTCCTAATAAATTATTGGAAATGCAAAGTGAATTTGCATAATAATGTTGAATTGATAAATGCTTGAACTTTATGAGATTTTTATATGAGATCATGTGATATTTTATCCTCTATGGAAACTTTTGGGACAAGATGTCGAATATGGATACATAGAGATAGTAGTTTATCCTTTTCCTAAACTACCTTTTTTATTTCTAAATTCTTGGCCAAGAAGTGTACCATTGAAATAGATGGATTAAAAGCCTAGAATTTTATGTTATTATGTCTCTGCCACATCTTGCTTGCAAGAAATATGTTTTTATAGTTTAGGAATGCATATAGGAAAACAAACATGCATTGAGAGTTCCCTCCTTCTTTATTATTCCAAGTTGCTAGGCTCCTCGTGTAGGGTTGGGGACTTCTTCGAGTTAGGAAGAAACTCGGGGAAGTCATGTGCTTCGTGATTGGATGGAAAAGGTGCCTTAACTGCACTCTTGGCCTTAGCACAAGAAGATCGATGGTGTCAAGGCAAATGAGGTTCAAAGATTCTACTGTTATGGATGTACTTCATATATTGTATTTTGTATGGCTTGTTAGCCAATTTGTAAATTGAAATTCTATATCATGAATGTATTTATTGATGTACACTTGATGTTGTATCATTGAAACAAATGATTTGTAACACCCCTATGAGGTGTATGTAAACTCAAATTGGCAACTTTATTAAATTAATGTGTATTTGGAACACTTGTGAATGTTAATTTTATTCTTGCTATCCCTTTTGATGTTCGATGGAAATGGGAATGTTTAATTTGAAACATGTTAAATTTTTGAGCTTTACATTTTGGTATCAGAGTGTCGAGGTTAAAATCTAGGACCTATGCCTAATTATGCTTAGTGTTGTGTGCTCTAGAATAACTCCATGGATTTTAGAACCTATCAATGTGAGAATCATGTGGGTGGGTCCCGTGGTGATACAAATGATAGGTTGGATCATATTCTAGCCATGTTGAACTGACATGAGGCCAGGATTGATAGCCTTGAGAAAGAGAAGTAGAGGGGTCTATAAGGGCCAAACTCTGGAGGGAATGAGGAGAATACAAATGTTGAACAACCAAAGACTAGAGAAAACCCTAATAGGTTAAGAAAAGTGGCTCAAGAGTTGGGTAAAGACCTCAAAAAGGTCACCCCACCAAAATTTGATGCTAAAACAATTGGAGATGGAGTAGAAGCTTGGATAATTGAAATGGGGAAGTATTTTTCCTTGTGGGATCTGTCTAATGAAACTAAGGTTGAATGGGGTTCATACCAACTCACCGATGAAGCTACCACTTGGTGGGAGAATGAAAAAGTAGAAACACAATTACTGCATGGTAAGGTGACTTGGGAGAAATTCTTGCAATTTTTTAGAAAAAGGTGGCTATCACAGTCCTATTTCAACAAAAATATGACTGAATTCCAGACTCTCAAATAGGGAGGAATGATAGTGACACAGTACTGGGAAATATTTTCTCAAATATGTACCCCAATACTAGCTTGATAGGAGGTTCCAGGTTTTCAAGTTTATTCTAGGGCTTAGGCCTCAAATTGGAGTTGAGGTGGATATGCATAAACCTCCCACGATGGATGAGGCTTTTGAGAAAACCACTAAACAACAACAAAGCTTCAATAGGTTGCAAACTACAGGAAAAATAGGGATCCTAAGAGGAAGTCACAAGGGAACCATTAAAATAACAATAATCAGAATCCACATAATCAGGGCAACAATAGTAGGCAGATTGGAAACCTAAAAAGGGATAACAATTCTCAAGATCACCATGATAGGAATCAAAATAATAATAAGAGGGACAATTACAATAATAACAATAACAACAAGAGAGATGATTTTGACAGGCCTAGATCACCCCGTGGAGGTTGCTATACATGCGGCGGTGATCACTATGCTAGTGTATGCCCTCAGAGAAACAATCAGAAGAACAAGAACCAACATCACATTCATGTGGTGGTTGACAATCACCAAGTTGAATATCAGGCTATGCCTATCCAGTTGTCGAGTAATCTTTTTGGATGTTTGGTTTCTATTTTGATTGATACAGGAGCTCCTAATAGTTTTGTTGATCCTCATATCATTTCTAAATTATCTGTTAAACTAGGTTATATGGCTAATACATAAAAGGTTCAATATGGTAATCGAGTAGAGAAAAAGGTAGAGTAATGCCTAGCCTGCAGTGAACTCGAACTTCCTAGTTTCATGATGCAGTTCAATTTATATGTAGCACCTTTGGGATCATATGATGTGATTTTGGGGATAAATTGGCTTACAAAACATAAGGCCCTAGTAGATTGTGAGGAGAAAATTGTAACTTTTTTAGATGATATGGGAAATTGAGTGGATATCTATGGTGTTAAAAATCTTTTGGAACTCAGGAAAATTTCTTCCATGCAGTTGAAGAAGGAACAAAAAAGAGGATGTGTAATATATGCAATTAAGTCCACAGATCTTGACAACCCTAAGGCGTTAGCTAATGATCATGCCATCCTAAAGGAATTCAAAGATGTATTCCCTGATAAGTTGACTAAATTTCCTCCTAAATGGGTATTTGAATTTTCCATTGAATTGCTACCTAGAATGGAACCTCAGTCTAAGGCTCCATACATAATGAATACCATAGAATAGTATGAATTGAAGGCCCAGTTACAAGAATTTATTAATTAGGGATTTATAAGGCTGAGTGTGTCTCCATGGGGAGCACCAGTCATATTCATGAAAAAGGATGGGACCTTGAGATTATGTATTGATTACAAAATGTTAAATAAGGTAACCATTAAGAACAAGTATCTACTCCCTAGGATAGATGATTTTTTTGATCAGATGAAGGGGTGAAGGTATTCTCAAAGATAGATTTGAGATCAAGTTACCACCAATTAAGAATTAAAGATGAGGATATCTCCAAGACTACATTTAAGAGAAGATACAGGAATTATGAATTATCAGTGTTACTGTTTGGGCTAACCAATTCCCTGACAATCTTCATGAATTTGATGAATATCATTTTCTGAGATTTCTTGGATGATTTTGTGTTTGTTTTCTTAGATGATATCTTAATCTACTCCAATTCGGAGGAGGAGCATGATAGGCATTTGAGGATAGTGTTTCAACTTCTGAGAGACCGTAAGCTCTATGTAAAAATGTCCAAGTGCATTTTCTATCAAACCAAGGTGCACTATTTGGGACACGTGATATCCAGTGATGAGATAGTTGTTGATACAACAAAGATTAAGGCAATTATGGATTTCCCAACTCTGCAGAATGTTTCGGAAGTTCAAAGATTTATGGGGTTTGCAGGTTATTACAAGAATTTTTTCCAGGGGTTCTCAACCATCAGAACACCCATCACCGCCCTTCAAAGAAAGGAAATAAATTTGAATGGAGTGACAGATGTGAGAAGGCCTTTCAGTTATTGAAGGAAAAACTTACTTCTACACCCATCTTGATTATGCCATATCCAAATGGAAACTTCATAGTGATAATTGATGCATCAGGTGAGGGTGTGGGAGTAGTGCTCATGTAGGAAGGTCTAGTGGTGGCATATGAATCCCAAAAGTTGAAACAACATGAACTAAATTATGCACCACGTGACCTAGAATTAGCTGCCATAGTACATGCTCTCTAGATGTGGAGGCATTACCTCCTAGGAAATCCTTTTGAGTTAAAAACTGATCATGCAGGATTGTAGTATATTTTCACTCAGCCCAACTTGAATGCTCTTCAGAGATGATGGTTGGAATTCTTGAGCGAGTATGACTTTTGAATTGAATATATTAAGGGAGAGGAAAATAGGGTAGTTGATGCCTTAAGTAAGAGAAGACATCTAGCCACAATGGTTACCATAAAATCTACCTTCAGGCAACAAGTAATTCTAGCATTGGCAAGAGATGAGCATTACGAAAGGGTGAAACAAGCCCTAGAGAAAAATCCTTCAGATCAAATATATGATGGTTATGTGTTTGAGATAGATGGACCCTTGATGTATGAGGGGAGCATGTATGTACCGAATATCATTGTGTTAAGAGAGTTGGTGTTGGAGGAATTCCATAATGCACCATATTCAGGGCACCCCGATGTGATGAAAATGGTTGAGGGACTCAGACCCTTATATTTATGGCTAGGACTTAAGAAAGATGTAATATCATATGTAGCCTGATGTTTGGAGTGCCAACGAGTTAAGGCTGAGAATGTACATCTAGTGGGACTTTTGTACCCACATAGAGTGCCAGAATATAAATGGTAGGTGATCATGATGGAATTTATTCAGGGGTTGCCATTGACTAAGGCCAGACATGATGTTATTTTGGTTGTAGTTGATAAATTGACAAAGGTAGCGCATTTCATTCCTAGAAACCTTAGAGATGGTTCTTTGGTGTTAGCAAAGAAATTTGTTCAGGAGATCTTTAGGTTACATGGAGTGCCCGAGATGATCATTTCCAATCGTGACACTCGTATGACTTCCAAGTTTTGGACCACATTAAATTCATCCTTGGGAACTAAACTAAATTGAAGCTTAGCTTATCACCCTCAAATCGATATACAGACTAAGAGAGTGAACCGGGTGGTGGAAGATCTTCTAAGAATGTATTGAATGGAACAACAACGTAAATGGGAAGAGTACTTGCCTCTAGTAGAGTTTTCCTACAATAATTCCTATCACGCCTCACTAGGTATGACACCTTTCGAGGCATTGTATGGATGTAAATGTTGCACACCTATCAGTTGGGATAGGGTGGAGGATAGAATTGTGATAGGACCTGAGATGATTAAGGAAATGGAAGATCAAATGAGATTGATTAATGAAAAGCTAAAACAGGCTTATGATCGTCAAAAGAGATTTGTTGATCAAAACGGGACTTTTAGGCAATTCTTAGTGGGTGATAAGGTGTTCCTAAGAGTTCATCCATAGAAGAGTTCAATTTCTTTAGGAAAAAAATCGAAGCTTTCTCCTCACTTTGTTGGACCCTTCAAAATTTTGGAAGTTGTGAATCTAGTTGTTTATAGGTTTGCTCTGCTGCCAGCTCTATCCAATATTCATAAAATTTTCCATGTCTCTATACTCAATCCATATCACCCATATGTTACTCATGTGCTCGATTGGCATGCTTTATAGGTTCTAGATACACGGGCGATGCTAGTGGAGCCTATCAGGATTATGGAAAAGTGCAACGGTAAGTCGAGAGATATTGCAAAATAGGATCCAGTGGGATCAGTATTCTGAGGATAATGCAACATGGGAGGACATTGATGACATTGATAGATCTTTTCCACACCTTGGATCCTAGCCTGATATTTTCTTTCATACATTTTTTTTATGACTTTTAATATATGGATGATATAGACTATATAGTGTCTATTCTTGCACTTAGACATCGAGACGATGTCTCTTCCTAGTGGGGAAGGATGTCACGTCTCTAATTTTGGTGATGCCTAATTTTTCCTTATGTGGTTTTAAATTTATGGCTTAATGTGTGTGTGTGTGGTAGATTAAATGATGATAATGTGTTATTAAATTTCATGAAAATTTGTAATAAATGAAATATCGTCTTATTTTGAAAATGATGTAAAATGGAAAAATGATATTCAAAATTAATGTACTATGATCTTATGAGGTAAGTTGATTTGATTCTATCTAGATACTAATCTCATGTTGGTTGCTTGAGTGTACTTGAGTGGCAGGTGTTCAAATACCAAGGGTGTGGCTAAGGCAGGGGAGATTAGCTTCTTGGCAGGGTAAAGTAGGAATGATGCTCTCGATCACACACAAACACTTAAAGTCATATAGATGCATTTAGCATGTGTTTTGGATAATTGTTTTATTATTGGTAACTTTTAAATGGTTATTTTCTTTTTCATATATGAAATTAAAAGAATGGAAAATTAATTCTAGATTAATTAAATATTTACATATGCAATTGAACCTTGAGTGGCGATGTTTAAAATAATTATTTGATTTCAATTAATTCCAATTCCATGCTCATGTTTTAATATTTGAATGCAAATAAATAGCTTATGCAAATATGTGTTTTTGGAAAAAAAAATGTTGAAGGGTAATTAAAATAAGAATAATAATTAAAATTGGGATAAAAGTTGGATAGAAAATAGAATCTTATTTTCAAATCCCCAATTTCAAGATTAGGTCTCGGGAAATGAGAGGAAATATTTAAAAGGAGAAATGGGCAATGAAAAAGCATAAATGTATTTTTATTTTCAATCTTTTGGGTTTGAAGCTCTGCAAAAGAGTTGGGAAAATTTATGGGCAAGAAAGGAGGTTTTCTTTTATCTGTAGCTTTGCAAGATAGAATACATAAAGGAGAAGGAAGAGGTTACTGGAAGAATTCAGGAGCAAAGGAGGTTCTACAACTGGGGATTAAGATAATTAAATACGAGGAAAGTGTTCTCCAGGTTTTATCCTATTCCAATGCATTTAAATTTCTTACTGTGAAAGACCACAAGGAATTCTGTAATACCCCTCCGTTTTGCTTCTCGTTTCATGTTGTTTCATGCTTTGCTTGGGTTACAGCTACTTTGATACTTGACACATTTTTATTATAATGTTTTGATCGCTACTCTTGAGCGACAACTATTATTGTGTGATGTGATTATCTGATTTTATTTCACATGCTTTAATGAATTAATGATGTCAGTAGAATTATCATGAGATTATGTATGTGAGTATTGTTTATGACGTTAGTGTCAGTCTTTGATGAGTGTATTGGTGAAGAAGACGGGTTCGCATCACTCGCTTGTGAGCGCCCTGCAAATCTGAGATTTCTTCTTCACGGTGTGAATTATATGCTGGATATATTATGTTCTTTACTTGATTTCAGGTTGCAGGTATATGACATCGACTCCACCTGGTTTCACAGGTTTGAGCGTGTCGATCCAACGGTTAAGTTGAACGGGAGATAGTAGCTTGGTAACATGTGTCAAGCCTACACCCTAGCCTTAGTGTGTCGTCAGTCTTGATTACTGAGTCATGTTGTATCTTATTTGATGTTAGGTAATGTTTTGAAAAGGGCTGACTTATCAAATAGTTCTTTTAGAAAATTGCATTGGCTGGAAGAGATGTTTATTTTTATATTGTATTAGTGTTATGCTTATTGGTTATATTTAAAATTATCATTGAAATTAAACTTAGATTACTTGATTAATTAAATTTAAATCTCAAGGGATTAAATTTAATTATTAAATAATTGTAAGTAAGTTAATTAAAGTTAAATTATTTAATTTATTAAATTTAAATCTCAAGGGATTGAATTTAATTATTAAATAATTGAAAGTAAGTGAATTAAAGTTAAATTATTTATTTAATTAAATTTAAATCTCAAGGGATTGGATTTAGTTATTAGATAATTTAATAATAATTAAGTAAGTATATTTGATTGTTAAATTAAATTAAATCAAAAGGGGATTTATAAGAAATTGAAATTTTACTTTAAAGTCAAAATTAGGGCCTTCAAAAAATGGGGAAATGAAATTAATATCTAAATTCAATTTCTTGCATTGAATGTGAATTAGGGTTGCATTAGGTTATTTTGGAGTTTTGAGGAAATGATGTTTTAGAAGATTAGGGCAGAAATGTTTGGGGATTCTTCTTCCTTCTTTTTTTCAGAGGCATAAAAATTTTGGAGAGAGTTTGCACATGAAAGATTTTGGAAGTATTTTCTGTTGGGAGAATTAAATTGAAAGGAGAGAAAATTTTGTGAAGAAGGTGGAGCTATTGGATCAAAGCTAGCTGGAAATTCATTGCATTGTTGAAAAGGAATTGTGAAGATTTTAAGGGAAGCTCTGCATCAAGAATCTTGGCTATTTCCTATGGCTTCAAATAACCAGGTTTTCTTTTATTTCTTTGATTTATTGTTCCTAGTTTAATCTATTTTCTAAATGATAGGAAATTGCAAATGGGTGATTTATTTGAAACCCTAGGTTGAACTTCAACATTTTGGTATTCAGATTTGTTTTTCAAAATACAAACCCTTTTAGAAAATTCTGTTGAAAAACTCAAAAACAATGTATTGCTTTTCCTTTGTTTAAACTATTTGAAACATGGAAGAAGGGCTTCTTTTGGTATTCAGATTTTAAATCTCTTGAACATGAGATGTCTATTGTTGTCAAATTTTATTACTGGTTTTAAATTTATTTCTTCAATTTCACCAGTAAAATTAATTCTGAAAATATATATATATGTAAATATACATTACATATATCATATTTTAAATATGATATATAACCTATATTTACATATATATATAATTTTATTAATTTTATTGTTTTGTTAAATATTGTAAAATGACGTCGTACGACGATTGTCCGAAATTCATACTGCGTACGAAACTAGGTCTTGAAATTTTTGTTTTACAATTTTTTATATGTGTGGGGGGGGGTTCGGCCCCCACAGTCTTTATGTATGGGTACGCAGTACCCACTGGGCAGTGCGCCCACCACATGGGGGGACACATTATCCCGTGGGGACTGCGGCCCCCTTTCCTTCTTTGTCGGCCGTTGTACTTAGAGTACAGTCGGTGTAGACTGTAGCCTACAAACTGCACGCGGCAGGTACCGGCGGTACCGTCCGGCCTTCGCTTGTTTTTTTAGTTTTTTTTTAATTTCTTTTAAATTTTTTTTTTTGTTTATTTTAAATTTCGTTCTTTTTAATTTTTATTTCATTTTCATTTTTATTTTTATTTTGTTCTTATTTTAATATATAATATTTAAGTTATATATATATTATATGTATTTTTTTTAATATTATATATAAATATATATAATATTTAATATATATATTATGTATGTAATTAATATTATATATTATTATATTTAACTTTATTTAAAGTTTGCTTTGTATAGTTTGATTTGTTGGATTAAAATGGGGATATGGGTTGTATTTTAATAGTGAATATTAATATTTAATATAACGTGTTTACTTTTGTAAAAGTTCATATTTAATACCTTGTTAAACATAGAAATATGCAGCGACTTGAACAAGTAATTTTAGTTAAATCTAGTACTGCTCATGATTAGATTAAGTTGCGGAGATTATTTATTTAATGGAAATTTATTGCTCAATGTAAATTCTAGAATGGTATTATTCTATTTCTTGTGAGATGCATTAGTTAGGAACATGGTTTTAGGATAACCAAATATAGTAATTTTCACTGCCAATGCATGGTTATATTGATTTCTCTTTTAATGATTACTTTGAGATTGGGTGTTGAGTTTTAGATTGTAAAGTCTTCCAGTGAATGTGGGTCATCCCCTTGTTAAATTATTGTTTGATTTTCCCTTGGGTAGTGTTACAAGTGTTTTAGTTTCCTCCTAGAGTTGGAGTGGATTTCTAAGTGGTTTCCTTCTAGGATAGGAGAGAGTATGTTGGTTCAGTTCTGTAACACTTGGGTAACCCTTGGAGCTAGATTGTGTAGTGTGTTATCCAATTAGAAGAGTGGATTTTGTTAGGGGCTGGAGCCCAAAGAGGTAAACCAGGTAACCTTCAAAAGTATTTTTAATAAGTGATAATTAAAATAATGTACTTAGATGACTAGGATGTAGTTCACATTAACCAAGATAACTTAACCTCACTCACAGACACAAGGGTTTGTTTAGACTTGGGGTGAGTGAGAAGGCCTGGAATGGCAAGATCACTATCTTGTCCTTATGAGAGGTAGTTGATTCCGCTTAAGTGAGTATGAGTGTTGGGATTCGGTTGAGGCCACTAGGATTTCCAGAGCCTATGAAGAATGCCCAGAGGATATCTCATGACAAACCTTGCGATGACACTCTGTCTAGGATAACATTGTGTTATGTTGTGCGTATGGTTTCTTTAGCACACTTGATTATAATATGTCTAGAAGCAATGTAGCCATGATTAGAGTTAGACTTATATTGTACATATGTGTGGTTGAGTCAGTTTGTATCAGTATGAGTCTGCCTTTGGTTTGAGGTAGTAGGTTTCTCGTCCATGTTACTTTGTTACTATCTCCTAGCATGGGGGGTGGGCCTTCGGGTACCACTAGGTCGGGTGGAGCATGCACCAAAACCGTTGGGTCCCCCTTGATCTTCAGTACTTGGTGGTGAGACATCTAGATGGACAGCTCGTAGTTCTTACTTTTAATTCTTGTACTTTGTATTTCAAATTGTAATGACATTGATTTACCCCTCTTGTGTTATGAGGTGGACCTTGTAATGATCATACTTATGTATTTTGACTCATTCTGGGAATGAGGATTGTAATAGATTTATGTAATAGAATTATGTAATGGATGCTTCATTTATATCTCGTATCTTTTTATGTTGTTGAATGTTATTACTTGAGTTATTTATTTTCAATGTAATTTAGATGTTGTATGTTAATGGGGGTTTAAGTAATCTCAGTTATGTAACCCTAGGGGACGTTGTCAATTATAGTTGAACATGTGGGTTTAATTCACTTCTTTTAAAAGTAAAATAAAATTAGTATGCTTGTTTAGTGAATTGAAACTTCCTCTAGGGTTGCGTGGCGGGGCATTACACATGGTATCAGAGCCTAGGTTTAAACACTGGGCACTCTGGGATTATGTTGTACCCATTAAGCTTAGTTGCATAGGTTTTCAAGTGTACCTTGTCTAATATCCCTTTTGTGTCTGTGTAGGAGTATGCCTCCTAAACGCAGACGAGGGAGAGGATGTGGATGTGGTCAGGTAGATGTACCTAAAGGGAGTCAACATGACTCTCCACTGCATGTTACACTCATACCAGATCAGGAGGAACATCAGGCCTCACAAAATGGACCAGGAGGTGGTGGACATCAGGATCCTCCAGGGGTCGAAGCTACTCAAAAAGCTTTGGAAGACGCTTTGGCACTTCTAGGTCCGAAGCGGGTAGATGCAAAGGTTAATCCTGGGGTGAGAGCAGTTCCAGCACAGTCAAAGAGGTTAGCATCTTCTCATATGAGAGATCTGATTCGGTCACAACCACCATTGTTTGATGGAGTGGGTACAGGTTTAGAGGCTAAGACTTGGCTGATAAGCCTTGATCGATGCTTCTCCATGCAGCCCTATGATAGTAATACTAAAGCGCGGTGCGCTATTATTCACCTCCGTGGTTTTGCAGCCACTTGGTGGAAGATAGAGGAGCATAAGCTCCACATTGATATGAGTACTGTGTCTTGGGAGATCTTTCTTGATCAGTTCAGAGCCCGTTTTCTCTCTGATCACTGGCGCCAGCGTAGAGGCGATGAGTTCCATGCCTTATGACAGTTGGCCTTGATGGTAGACCAGTACGAGAGGCGATTCTATGAACTTAAATAGTTCACTGGGATAGGTGATGATGAGGGGATGCTCGTGCAACATTTCATCAGGGGCTTAAACGCCCGTATTAGTGGAGGAGTGCAAGTTTTTGAACCCAAGTCTATGGAGGTAGCAGTGGAGAAGGCACAGCTTGTGGAGGAGAACCTGACTATGGACATTGGAGGTCAGGTAGGAGTTGTTATTGGTAGTGGTACAGGAGCTGGGTCTAGTGTTCAAGGTGGTCAGTCACAGGGAGCGGTGCCTCCTAAGACTCAGTAGGTATCAGCACAGGGCAGTCATCAGCAATCTTCCCAAGGGAAATGGAAGGGTTTGCAGTAGGGACAGGGTAACAAGAACTGGAGGCACATGAAGCGTTTCAATTCTGAGCAACCCGCTCAGAGCTTTTAGTCTACCTTTAGGGGCAGTGCACAGTATTCGAGTACACCAGCAGGAGATAGAGGTCATAGTAGAGGAACAGGTTGTTTCTCTTGTGGTCAGCAGGGCCATATTACTAGGATGTGTCCCAATAAGAGCACAGCGGGATTCACTCAAAGACCAGCGGCGTCAGAGCCGACACTGGGAGATGCAGGCAGAGGTCACCGTGTTTTCGCAGCGGTTGATAACTGCCAGGCAGAGCACCAGGGTACCGTAGTTGAGACTCATGGTATGGTATTTGGTAACCCGGTTACTATCCTATTTGATTCAGGAGCATCCGACTCCTTTATTTCTTCATCTATAGTGTCACGTTGCAGACTAGGAGTCGTAAGGCAAGACGATAGGTGGCAGGTTGAGTTAGCGTTAGGTGCGAAAGTTGCATCGCATTCTATAGTGCCTGACTGTAGGTTGGAGAGTGGACCACTTCGTACCACCTTAGATCTTCGGGTTATACCTTTGGGATCCTATGATGTTGTCATAGGTATGGATTGGCTTGAGGCTCACCGAGCAGTTATTAACTATCGACGGAAGTCGATTCGATGTGTTAATGCATTTGGGGGTGAGGTTGAGATTGTAGGAGTTTAGAGACCGATATCCTTGAGGATTATTTCAGCTATGCAGTTGAGGAGATGTGTTCGGCAGGGATGTCAGTTGTTTGCTATTTTAGTTGACGACTTGGGTTTAGGAGACATAAAGGAGAAGGTATCTCTGGGTAGTCATCCCGTACTTTAGGAGTTCTCTGATGTCTTTCCAGATGACATTCCAAGTATGCCACCAAGGAGAGATATAGATTTTAAGGTTGACTTAATACCTGGATCAGAGCCTATTTCTCGAGCTCCCTACCGTATGACCACTTAGGAGCTGAAAGAGCTTCGCTTGTAGTTGGAGGAGTTGCTGGAGAAGGGATTCATTTGTCCTAGTGTTTCTCCATGGGGAGCACCTGTCATCTTCATGAAGAAGAAGGACAGTTCACTTCGGTTGTGCATTGATTACCGACAGTTGAACAAGGTAATGATCAAGAATCGTTATCCACTTCCCAGAATTGATGACTTGTTTGACCAAGTCAAGGGTGCTACCATCTTTTCAAAGATTGATCTTAAGTCAGGATACCATCAGCTTCGTATTTTTGACGCAGGTATCCATAAGATGGAGTTTTGAACGTGGTATGGTCACTATGAGTTTATGGTGGTACCATTCGAGTTGACGAATGCGCCATCTGTGTTCATGAGTTTGATGAATGGAGTATTCTACACTTACCTTGATAGGTTTGTTCTGGTGTTTCTTGATGACATACTGATATATTCCAGGACAGTGGAGGAACATGAGAAGCATTTGCGACAGGTACTTCTGTGTTTACGGGAGAACCAACTTTATGCCAACTTCTCAAAATGCGAATTCTTCAAGTCTGAGATCATGTATCTTGGTCATGTGATCTCAGGAGAGGGAGTGTCTGTGGATCCTTCAAAGATCCAAGCTATTCTAGATTGGCCTACGCCCACGAATGTGGTAGAGATTCATAGTTTTATGGGACTTGCAGGATACTATAGGAGGTTTGTTTAGAACTTTTCTAGTGTAGGTCATCCTATCACTTCTCTTCAGAGGAAAGGGAAGAGGTTTGATTGGACAGAGAAGTGTGAGTCAGCTTTTCAGGTTCTTAAGGATAAGTTGACCAGTGCACCGATTTTAGCGATACCTGATCCCGCAGGAGATTTTATGGTTTGTACAGATGCCTCCTTAGAGGGCTTAGGAGCAGTCCTGATGCAGAAGGGTAGAGTGATAGCATATGAGTCACGAAAGCTTAAAGATCATGAGCTGAACTATCCCACACATGATCTTGAGTTAGTGGCAGTAGTCCATGCACTGACCAGATGGAGACACTTTTTACTCGGGCAGAGATTTGAGCTTCACAGTGATCACAGGAGTCTCCAGTACATTTTCACTCAACTGAACCTTAACGCTAGGCAGAGGCATTGGATGGAGTTCCTTTGTGAGTATGACTTCAAGGTGAAGTACATTCAGGGGAAAGAGAACGTTGTAGCTGATGCACTCAGTAGGCGTAGGCATGTATTATTGAGATGACTCTTATGGTAGACTTACGGAGTCAGATTCTTGCTACTCTTCTAGCAGACAGTTGGTATCAGGATGTGAGAGTAGAGATTGAGGCAGGCAGGCCTCTTGAGGGTAGGTTCACAGGTTACTCACTTGAGTCAAATGGGTTACTTAGGCATTCTGAGCATATTTTCATACCTTCAGCAGGTGGCCTTCGCACTTTGGTTTTGATAGAGGCACATCGTGCACCGTATTCAGCTCATCCTAGGGTGAAGAAGATGTACGCGGATTTGCGCCAGTTGTATTTCTGGCTAGGGATGAAACATGATATTGCAGATTTTGTTGCTAGATGTTTGGAGTGTCAGCGAGTGAAGGCTGAACATCATCACCCAATAGGTCTTCTTCAGCCACACCTTATACCTGAGTGGAAGTGGGATATTATCTCATTGGATTTCATTGTTGGTTTACCCAACTCCTCATGACGACATGATGCTATTATGGTTATGGTCGATAGGTTGACAAAGGTAGCACACTTCTTGCCTATGCGCTTTACCTATAATGCGTCATCAGTTGCTAGAGTGTTCATGGAGGATATTGTGAGGTTGCACGGTATTCCACGTTGGATTATTTCTGACAGGGATCCAGTGTTTACTTCAGCTCTTTGGATGTCATTGCAGCATGCTATGGGGACACAGTTGAACTTCAGTTCAGCGTATCACCCAAAGACAGATGGACAAACTGAGAGGGTTAAACAAATCCTCGAAGATATGTTACGCATGTATGTCATGGACCAACAGACACAATGGGAGGATTATCTCTATCTAGTGGAGTTTGCTTATAACAATAGTTACCAGAGTTCCATTGGCATGGCACCTTTCCAGGCTTTGTATGGGTGTCCTTGTCATACACCTCTGAGTTGGGATCGATTAGAGGACAGAGTGCTATTGGGACCAGAGATGTTACAGGATATGGAATAGCAGGTGGATCAGATTAGAGAGCACCTAGTAGTAGCACAAGATAGGTAGAAGAAGTATGTGGATGCGCATAGAGTGGATCGTTAGTTTTCTATAGGCGATAGAGTGTTCTTGCGGGTGCATCCGCGAAAGAGTCCAATCCATTATGGAAAGGGTTCTAAGTTGGCGCCTCACTTTGTCAAACCTTTTGAGATACTCGAAAAGATTGGTCCAATTGCTTACCGTCTTGCTTTGCCACCCAATCTTGCACATATTCATGACATTTTCCATGTTTCAGTTCTTCGGCCTTATCATCCAGATGTTACTCACGTCCTTGATTGGAATTCCTTATAGGTAAAGGACGAGCAACAGGCTTTGGAGCCTGTGGCCGTAATGGAGTGCAGAACGCTCGCTCTTCGAGGGCGAGATATTGATCAGGTTCGAGTTCAGTGGGATCCAAGGGATGATACTTCATCCACTTGGGAGGATGTAGTTAGGATGAGGGAGTTATATCCCTACTTATTTGCAGGCTTCCAAGAGTAAGCCTGGTCTTTGGGGGGGAGGATGTAATACCCCTCCGTTTTGCTTCTCGTTTCATGTTGTTTTATGCTTTGCTTGGGTTACAGCTACTTTGATACTGGACACATTTTTATTATAATGTTTTGATCGCTACTCTTGAGCGACAACTATTATTGTGTGATGTGATTATCTGATTTTATTTCACATTCTTTAATGAATTAATGATGTTAGTAGAATTATCATGAGATTATGTATGTGAGTATTGTTTATGACGTTAGTGTTAGTCTTTGATGAGTGTATTGGTGAAGAAGACGGGTTCGCATCACTCGCTTGCGAGTGCCCTGCGAATCTGAGATTTCTTCTTCACGGTGTGAATTATATGCTGGATATATTATGTTGTTTACTTGATTTCAGGTTGCAGGTACATGACATCGACTCCACCTGGTTTCACAGGTTTGAGCGTGTCGATCCAATGGTTAAATTGAACGGGAGATAGTAGCTTGGTAACATGTGTCAGGCCTACACCCTAGCCTTAGTGTGTCATCAGTCTTGATTATTGAGTCATGTTGTATCTTATTTGATGTTAAGTAATGTTTTGAAAAGTGTTGACTTATCAAATAGTTCTTTTAGAAAATTGCATTGGCTAGAAGAGATGTTTATTTTTATATTGTATTAATGTTATGCTTATTGGTTATATTTAAAATTATCATTGAAATTAAACTTAAATTACTTGATTAATTAAATTTAAATCTCAAGGGATTAAATTTAATTATTAAATAATTGTAAGTAAGTTAATTAAAGTTAAATTATTTAATTTATTAAATTTAAATCTCAAGGGATTGAATTTAATTATTAAATAATTGAAAGTAAGTGAATTAAAGTTAAATTATTTATTTAATTAAATTTAAATCTCAAGGGATTGGATTTAGTTATTAGATAATTTAATAATAATTAAGTAAGTATATTTGATTGTTAAATTAAATTAAATCAAAAGGGGATTTATAAGAAATTGAAATTTTACTTTAAAGTCAAAATTAGGGCCTTCCAAAAAAGGGGAAATGAAATTAATATCTAAATTCAATTTCTTGCATTGAATGTGAATTAGGGTTGCATTAGGTTATTTTGGAGTTTTGAGGAAAAGATGTTTTAGAAGATTAGGGCAGAAATGTTTGGGGATTCTTCTTCCTTCTTTTTTTCAGAGGCATGAAAATTTTGGAGAGAGTTTGCACATGAAAGATTTTGGAAGTATTTTCTGTTGGGAGAATTAAATTGAAAGGAGAGAAAATTTTGTGAAGAAGGTGGAGCTATTGGATCAAAGCTAGCTGGTAATTCATTGCATTGTTGAAAAGGAATTGTGAAGATTTTAAGGGAAGCTCTGCATCAAGAATCTTGGCTATTTCCTATGGCTTCAAATAACTAGGTTTTCTTTTATTTCTTTGATTTATTGTTCCTAGTTTAATCTATTTTCTAAATGATAGGAAATTGCAAATGGGTGATTTATTTGAAACCCTAGGTTGAACTTCAACATTTTGGTATTCAGATTTGTTTTTCAAAATACAAACCCTTTTAGAAAATTCTGTTGAAAAACTCAAAAACAATGTATTGCTTTTCCTTTGTTTAAACTATTTGAAACATGGAAGAAGGGCTTCTTTTGGTATTCAGATTTTAAATCTCTTGAACATGAGATGTCTATTGTTGTCAAATTTTATTACTGGTTTTAAATTTATTTCTTCAATTTCACCAGTAAAATTAATTCTGAAAATATATATATATGTAAATATACATTACATATATCATATTTTAAATATGATATATAACCTATATTTACATATATATATAATTTTATTAATTTTATTGTTTTGTTAAATATTGTAAAATGACGTCGTACGACGATTGTCCGAAATTCATACTGCGTACGAAACTAGGTCTTGAAATTTTTGTTTTACAATTTTTTATATGTGTGGGGGGGGGTTCGGCCCCCACAGTCTTTATGTATGGGTACGCAGTACCCACTGGGCAGTGCGCCCACCACATGGGGGGACACATTATCCCGTGGGGACTGCGGCCCCCTTTCCTTCTTTGTCGGCCGTTGTACTTAGAGTACAGTCGGTGTAGACTGTAGCCTACAAACTGCACGCGGCAGGTACCGGCGGTACCGTCCGGCCTTCGCTTGTTTTTTTAGTTTTTTTTTAATTTCTTTTAAATTTTTTTTTTTGTTTATTTTAAATTTCGTTCTTTTTAATTTTTATTTCATTTTCATTTTTATTTTTATTTTGTTCTTATTTTAATATATAATATTTAAGTTATATATATATTATATGTATTTTTTTTAATATTATATATAAATATATATAATATTTAATATATATATTATGTATGTAATTAATATTATATATTATTATATTTAACTTTATTTAAAGTTTGCTTTGTATAGTTTGATTTGTTGGATTAAAATGGGGATATGGGTTGTATTTTAATAGTGAATATTAATATTTAATATAACGTGTTTACTTTTGTAAAAGTTCATATTTAATACCTTGTTAAACATAGAAATATGCAGCGACTTGAACAAGTAATTTTAGTTAAATCTAGTACTGCTCATGATTAGATTAAGTTGCGGAGATTATTTATTTAATGGAAATTTATTGCTCAATGTAAATTCTAGAATGGTATTATTCTATTTCTTGTGAGATGCATTAGTTAGGAACATGGTTTTAGGATAACCAAATATAGTAATTTTCACTGCCAATGCATGGTTATATTGATTTCTCTTTTAATGATTACTTTGAGATTGGGTGTTGAGTTTTAGATTGTAAAGTCTTCCAGTGAATGTGGGTCATCCCCTTGTTAAATTATTGTTTGATTTTCCCTTGGGTAGTGTTACAAGTGTTTTAGTTTCCTCCTAGAGTTGGAGTGGATTTCTAAGTGGTTTCCTTCTAGGATAGGAGAGAGTATGTTGGTTCAGTTCTGTAACACTTGGGTAACCCTTGGAGCTAGATTGTGTAGTGTGTTATCCAATTAGAAGAGTGGCTTTTGTTAGGGGCTAGAGCCCAAAGAGGTAAACTCGGTAACCTTCAAAAGTATTTTTAATAAGTGATAATTAAAATAATGTACTTAGATGACTAGGATGTAGTTCACATTAACCAAGATAACTTAACCTCACTCACAGACACAAGGGTTTGTTTAGACTTGGGGTGAGTGAGAAGGCCTGGAATGGCAAGATCACTATCTTGTCCTTATGAGAGGTAGTTGATTCCGCTTGAGTGAGTATGAGTGCTAGGATTCGGTTGAGGCCACCAGTATTTTCGGAGCCTATGAAGAATGCCCAGAGGATATCTCATGACAAACCTTGCGATGACACTTTGTCTAGGATAACACTGTGTTATGTTGTGTGTATGGTTTCTTTAGCACACTTGATTATAATATGTCTGGAAGCAATGTAACCATGATTAGAGTTAGACTTATATTGTACATATGTGTGGTTGAGTCAGTTTGTATCAGTATGAGTCTGCCTTTGGTTTGAGGTAGTAGGTTTCTCATCCATGTTACTTTGTTACTATCTCCTAGCATGGGGGGTGGGCCTTCGAGTACCACTAGGTTGGGTGGAACATGCACCAAAACCGTTGGGTCCCCCTTGATCTTCAGTACTTGGTAGTGAGACATCTAGATGGACAACTCGTAGTTCTTACTTTTAATTCTTGTACTTTGTATTTCAAATTGTAATGATATTGATTTACCCTTCTTGTGTTATGAGGTGGACCTTGTAATGATTATACTTATGTATTTTGACTCATTCCGGGAATGAGGATTGTAATAGATTTATGTAATAGAATTATGTAATGGATGCTTCATTTATATCTCGTATCTTTTTATGTTGTTGAATGTTATTACTTGAGTTATTTATTTTCAATGTAATTTAGATGTTGTATGTTAATGGGGGTTTAAGTAATCTCAGTTATGTAACCCTAGGGGACGTTGTCAATTATAGTTGAACATGTGGGTTTAATTCACTTCTTTTAAAAATAAAATAAAATTAGTATGCTTGTTTAGTGAATTGAAACTTCCTCTAGGGTTGCGTGGCGAGGCATTACAAATTCTTTGAAAATTGTTTGTTCATAATTACTAGAATTTGGGTGTTTGTTGTTTGAAATTTGTTGCCTCAATTATGCAATCTGTTCTTTTCTCCCTTTTAGATGTAAAAATTTATATATATTTATATATTTTGCAATATATAAATATATCTAATGAATTATCTATGTAAACCATCTCCTTTAATTTTTTGATTTGGAAATGAGATCTAGAATATGTGTAAGAAATGAATATATATATATATATATCCTCATATATATATATACACATATATTCGATTATATATACATGTATATATATATATATATATATGCAAATATATATATTTATTTATATAAAATAATAATATTTACTTTTGGCTTTGTCAAATTGAAAAGAGGCTTGTAGTTAATTCAAAATCCTTAAGTTTGTATTTGTTTGGAAGTGAAAGTTTTTATGCTCTTATGGGGTGATTGTACCACAGTCCACACCCGCCACAGGGGAGGCTACATTGTCGGAGCAATGGCTCCCCACATGCCATGACCTATGGGTAGGCGATGCCCCCACAGGAAGCGTTCCCCATGGGGGTCTTGCTGACCAAGCCAACCCTTCTCGGTTCGCCATGTAAAAATGCATGGGTTGTGTTAGCTCTATGTGGTTCCCTTTTCTTGAATTTTATATTCAAATTTAAATTTGTATATGTACATATATATATATATATATATATGGGAATATCCTTTGTTATGTTGTGTATACTCTATGATGTGGAAATAAAATAGACAGTCCTAATTTTAATTTAAGATATGTTTATATGTATATATACATATATATATTCATTAAAATTCATACTTTAAGCACATGTAAATGTATATACCTCTGCAATTAGAAGAATATATACATATAGGTACATATCATATGTCCATTTAGTTATTGGACTATTTGATGTTTGTCTGCAAAAGCATTATTTTTTATTTAGATATGGATAGTAATCTTGTGGAATTGTGCATTAATTTTATTTACATAGATGTATAATTAAATATAACATCTTTAATTTTGTAACCAAAATAGAGATATCTACTATGAGCTCAATACAGCTGCAATTGAAAATACAACTAAAAATATGTATCTACTTTTACATATGAAATCAATACAACAAATTGTGTAAATGAAAGAATTACTTAGATTTAGAAATGAGTAGATAGTGAAAGGACAAAATTTCCAATGCCATTGGATTTATTCTGAATCAAGTTGATTTCTTCATGAATATATGCAAATTTGGAATTAATATCATATGTGTTATCATTGACTTATCCTTCAATTTAGACAATCATTTACTTCTAGAACAAAATGTCACAAAATGAAAATGACTTACTTTGAAAAACTGTGATTTAAATATGCATTGCTTTTCTCTTTGAGTTAGAAAATGGACTGAGAATGAGTCAATTTTAAACCACAAATCTGACCTTGGAATTCTTTCCTCATGAATTATTGGAAATGCAAAGTGTGTTTGCATAATAATGTTGAATTGATAAATGCTTGAACTTTATGAGATTTTTATATGAGATCATGTGATATTTTATCCTCTATGGAAAATTCTTGGATAGGATACTGAATGTGGATACATAGAGACAATAGTTCATCCTTTTCATAAACTACTTTTTTTATTTCTAAATTCTTGTTCAAGCAATGTACCATTGAAATGGATGGATTAAAAGCCTAGAATTTTATGTTATTATGTCTATGCCACATCTTGCTTGCAAGAAATATGTTTTTCTAGTTTAGGAATGCATATAGGCAAATAGGCATGCATCGATAGTTCCCTCCTACTTTATTGTTCTAGGTTGCTAGGCTCCTCGTGCAGGGTCAGGGATTTCTTCAAGTTAGGAAGAAACCCGAGGAATTCATGTGCCTCGTGGTTGGGTGGAAAAGGTGCCTTAACCACACTCTTGGCCTCAATGCAAGAAGACCGATGGTGTTAAGATAGATGAGGTTCAGAGATTCCATTTTTATGGATATACTTCATATATTGTATTTTGTATGGCTTGTTAGCCAATTTGTAAATTGAAATTCTATATCATTAATGTATTTATTGATGTACACTTGATGTATCATTGAAACAAATGATTTGTAACACCCCTATGAGGTGTATGTAAACTCAAACTGGAAACTTTATTAAATTAATATTGATTTGGAACACTTGTGAATGTTAATTTTATTCTTTCTATCCCCAAATCTCTCTTTTGATGTTCGATGAACATAGGAATGTTTAATATGAAACATGTTAAATTTTCGAGTTTTACAATATATCTTAAGAGACCAAAGTGCAAAAGGAAAGAAAATTTTGACAAGATATTAGTAGGAAACTGTGGCACTTAGAAATATTATGTCTGAAGGTTTAGGATCATGTAGGGCCCCGCTACAATAACCTCTCTCAATTTTTCATATTTTTGGTCCATTTTCCCATGGTGACAAGTTTTCAATTGATGGAAAAATTGTTAGATGCATGCAATGTAAAGTTGTAAGGTGGTATAATTTTCATTGTGTTCATCGTGTGACCAAACCAATAGTTCGAACACATCCAAATGGGTAATTTTACACTAGCAAAGGTCCTATTTTGCACCCCAATATGCAAAACATTATGAGCTACATTGCACTAGTGATATCTCTTAAGAGACCAAAGTGCAAAAGGGCAATAAAATTTGATGACCTATTAATCAAAAACCGTAGAACTTAGAAATATTTTTTCTAAAGGTATAGGATAATGTAGGGACCCTCTATAATAACAACCCTCAGTTTTTCACATCTCCAATCAATTTTCCCGTGGTGACAAGTTTCTAGTCGATGGAAAAAGTGTGAAACACATGTAATGTAAAGTTGCAAGGTGGTGTTATTTTTGTTATGTTTTTCATGCAAGAAAAATGACAGTTCCAAAATTTATAGATGGGTAGGTTTACACTAGGAAAGGTTATTTTTTGCACCCCAACATGCCATAACATTTTGAGCTACATTGCATCGGTGATATCTCTCAAGAGACCAAAGTGCAAAAGGGAAACAAAATTTGATGAGTTGTTACTCAAAAACCATGGCACTTAGAAAAATTTCATCTAAATGTCTAGGATAATGTAGGGCCCTCTACAATAACCTCTCTTAGTTTTTCATATCTCCAATCTATTTTCACATGGTGAAAAGTTTTCAATCAATGGAAAAAGCATCAGATGCATGCAATGTAAAGTTACAAGGTGGTTTCATTTTTGTTCTATTCATCATACAACCAATCTGATAGTTCTAACATATATGGATGGGTAGTTTTATGCTAGGGAAGGTCCATTTTCACATCCCACCAAGCCATAAAATTCTAAGCTACATTACACCAGTGATTTTTCTTAAGAGACCAAAGTGCAAAAGGGAAGAAAAAATTGATGAGTAGTTACTCCAAAACCATGACACTTAGAAAAATTATGTTTGAAGATATATAATCATGTAGTGCCCCTCTAAAATAACCTCTCTTGGTTTATTATATATCTGATTCATTTTCTTGGGTTGATAAGTTTTTAGTCGATAGAAAAAGTGCCAAATGCATGCAGTGTAAAGTTGTAAGGTGGTGTAATTTTCAATTTGTTTATTGTTCAACCAAATTGATAGTTCCAACACATCCATATGGGTATTCTTACACTAGGAAAGGTCACTTTTCACACCCCAGCACGCCAAATTTTTTTGAGCTACATTGCACTAGTGATTTGTCTAAAGAGACCAAAGTTTAAAAGAGCAACAAAATTTGACGAGATGTAACTCAAAAATTGTAGCACTTAGAAACATTATATATAAAGTTACAAAATAATGTATGGATCCTCTACAATAACCTCTCTTGGTTTTTCATATATCCGATCCATTTTCCCATGGTGACAAGTTTTCAGTCAATGGAAAAAGTGTCAGATCCATGCAATGTAGAGTTGCAAGGTGGTGTAATTTTTGTTTTGTTCATCATGTGGCCAAAATTATAGTTCCAAAACATAAAAATAGGTAGGTTTACACTAGGAAAGGTCCTTTTTCATACCCAAGAATGCCAAAACATTTTGAACTCCATTACACTGGCGATTTCTCTTAAGAGACTAAAGTGCAAAAGGGCAACAAACTTTGATGAGATGTTACTCAAAAAAAATGTCACTTAGAAACATTTTTTTAAAGGTATAGGATCATGTAGGGACCTTCTACAATAACCTCTCTTAGTTTTTCATATATCTAATCCATTTTTGCATGGTGACAATTTTTTAGTTGATGGAAAAAGCATCAAATGCATGCAATGTAAAGTTGCAAGGTGGTGTAATTTTCATTTTTTTCATTGTGCGACCAAAATAATAGTTCCAAAACATCTATATGGGTAATTTTACACTAGAAAAGGTCCTATTTTGCACCCTAGTATGCTAAAACATTTCTAGCTACATTGCATCGATGATTTCTCTTAAGAAATCAAAGTGCAAAAAGGCAACAAACTTTGATGAGTTGTTACTCAGAAACTGTGGCACTTAGAAACATTTTTATCCAAAGTTACAAGATCATTTTGTTCCCCTCTACAATATTCTCTCTCAATTTTTTATATATTCGATCCATTTTCCCGTGGTGACAAGTTTTCAATCGATGGAAAAAACATCAGATGCATGTAGTGTAAAGTTGTAAGGTGGTGTAATTTTCATTATATTCATCATGCAACAAAAATGATAGTTCCAACATGTTATTATGGGTATTTTTATGCTAGGAAAGGTCCTATTTTGTACCCCAGCATGCTGAAACATTTTTACATTGCACTAGTGATATCTCTTAAGAGACCAACATGCAAAAGGGCACCAAAATTTGATGAATTGTTACTCAACAAATGTGGCACTTAGAAAAATTTCATATAAAGGTACAAGATCATGTAGGGCCCCTCTACAATAACCTCTCTCCATTTTTCATATCTCCAATCCATTTGCCCATGGTGACAAGTTTTTAGTCAATGGAAAAATCGTCGAATGCATGTAGTGTAAAGTTGCAAGGTGGTGTAACTTTTGTTATGTTCATTTTGTGACCAAACTGATAATTCCAACACATCTAAATGTGTATTTTTACTCTAGGAAAGGTATTGTTTTCACCCTAGCATGCCAAAACATTCTAAGCTACATTGCACTGACAATTTCTCTTAAGAGACCAAAGTGCAAAAGGGTAGAAAACTTTGACGAGTTGTTACTCAGAAACTATGGCACTTAGAAAATTTTTTTCTAAACATATAGGATCATGTAAGGCCCCTCTACAATAACCTCTCTTGTTTTTTCATATATCTGATCCATTTTCCCATGGTGACAAGTTTTCAGTCAATGGAAAAGATGTCAAATGCATGCAATGTAAAGTTGCAAGGTGGTGTAATTTTCATTATGTTTTTCGTGTGACCAAACCAATAATTCCAACACATTCGGTTGGGTAGTTTTACACTAGGAAAGGTCCCATTTCACACCCCAATATGCCAAAACATTTTGAGCTACATTGCACTAACAATATCTCTTAAGAGACCAAAGTGGAAAAGGGAAACAAAATTTGACAACCTATTACTCAAAAACCGTGGCACTTAGAAACATTTCATTTGAAGTTATAGGATCAATTAGGGCCCCTTTACAATAAACTCTCTCTTTTTTCATATCTGCAATCCATTTGCATGTAACTTGACGAGTTTTTAGTCGATGGAAAAAGTGTCAGACACATGCGATGTAAAGTTGGAAGGTGGTGTAATTTTTTTATATTCATAATGCGACAAAAATGATAGTTTTAACACATCTGGATGGATATTTTTATGCTAGGTAAGGTCTTGTTTCACACCCTAGCATGCCAAAACATCCTAAGCTACATTGCACCAGCGATTTCTCTTAACCGACCAAAGTGGAAAAAGGAAACAAACTTTGACGAGTTGTTACTCAGAAATCATAACACTTAGAAACATTCCATCTAAATTTATAGGTTCATGTAGGGCCCCTCTATAATAACCTCTCTCATATTTTGATATCTTTGATCCATTTTCCTGTGGTGACAAGTTTTTAGTTAATGGAAAAAGCGTTAGATGCATGCAGTGAAGTTACAAGCTACTGTAATTTTTGTTTTATTTGTCATGTGACCAAACCAATAGTTCCAACACTTCTGGATAGGTAGGTTTACACTAGTTAAGTTCCTTTTTTGCACCCCAACATTCCAAAACATTGTGATACCCCTTTGTTTTGCTTCATTGCATTGTTTAAAAGTGTTATTTATTTAAATTAAAATTAAAATTGTAGATAGAAATTATATTTAAATTTATTAATAAAATTTAATTAAATTAAATTAAATTTATTTAATTAATTAAATTTAATCCCAAAAGGGTTGAATTTATTTATTACATAATTAAAATTAATTAATTAAGTTTTATGTCAAGTAAATTAAAAGAAAGCAAATAATGTAATGTATTTTTGAATTTAAGTTTAATTGGGAAATTAGTTTCAAATTTTGGAGTTAATTTATTATTTAGAACTTTTAAATTAAATACAAATTAGATTTGGTTGCTGAGGATATTTTCAATTATGCCAACATGTGTAAGTTTAATTAATTAGAAGAGTTTGTTGCAAATTCATTCACGGAGAGAATTTTGGAGAGGAAAAAGCTTCTTCACAGGTGTGAAGATATTTTTGGAAAAATACACAGAGGATTGTTTTGGGGGAAATTCTTGGCTGTGGGGTTACATTGGAATTGTTCTAGTAAATCTTGTTGTGTTTGTTGGTTGCTTTCTTGGTTGGAATCACTGGATTGTTGGATAGAAGCCGTGGAAGCTTTGGAGGAGGCTCTGCATCAAATTTCCATTTCCTGAAGCTTCTTGACTCAGGTTTTCTTCTGTGTTTTTGTATTGTTCTAGGGTTGCGTGGTGGGGAATTACACATGGTATCAGAGCCTAGGTTTAAACACTAGGTGCTCTGGGATTATGATGTACCCATTAAGCTTAGTTGTGTAGGTTTATTAGTATACCTTGTCTAATACCTTTTTGTGTCTGTGTAGGAGTATGCCTCCTAGACACAGACAAGGCAGAGGATGAGGACGTGGCTGGGTAGGCGGTCGCGAGGGGAGTCAAAATGAATCACCACCTCATGTCATGCATATACCAAAGTAGGAGGAACAATAGGCCTCTCAGAATGACCCAGGAGGCAGTGGTGGATAGCTAGATCCTCCACAGATCAAAGCTGCACGTAGAGCTTTTGAGGGGGCTTTGGCACTCTTAGGTCTGAGACAGGAAGAACCAGAGGTTAATCCTAGTGTGATGATAGTTACAACACAGTCGGAGATGTGAGCATCTTCCTATATGAGAGATTTGATTCAGTCACAACCACCTCAGTTTGATGGAGTAGGCATCGGTTTAGAGGCTGAGACTTGGCTGATAGGTCTTGATCGATGCTTTTCTATGCATCCTTTTGATAGTAATACTAAAGCATGGTGCATTGTTATGCACTTGCAAGGCTTTACGGCCACTTGGTGGAGACTAGAGGAGTAAAAGCTCTACATTGATATGAGTTATGTGTCCTAGGAGATATTCCTTGAGCGGTTCAGAGCTCGCTTTCTTTTTTACCATTGGTGTCAACGCAGGGGTGATGAGTTCCATGCCCTACGACAGTTAGCCTTGATCGTGGATCAGTATGAGAGACGTTTCTATGAACTTAAACAATTTGCGGGAATAGGAGATGATGAGGGGATGCTCATGCAACATTTCATCAGGGGTTTAAATGCCCGTATTAGTGGTGGTGTGTGGGTATTTGAGCCCAAATCTATGGAGATAGCTATGGAGAAGGCACAACTTGTAGAGGATAACTTGACTATGAAATTGGGAGGCCATACAGGTGTTCTTATTGGCAGTGGTTTAGGAGCTGGGACTAGTGCTCTAGGGGGACAGACACAGGGGGTTGTGCCTCCTAAGTCACAATAGGGATTAGCCCAGGGCAGTCAACAACAGGCATTTCAGGGGAAACAAAAAGGTTTCTAGCAGAGGCAAGGTAATAGAAACTGGAGGCACATGAAGTGTTTCAACTCTGAAAAACCTGCTCAGAGTGTTCAGACCACTTTTGGAGGTAATGCATAGCAGTCTAGTGCACCAGCTAGAGGCAGAGGATATGGTAGAGGCACACGTTGCTTCTCTTGTCATCAATAGGGCCATATTGCTAGGATGTGTCCTAACAAGGGCACGTCAGGATTCATGCAGAGACCAGCAATGTCAGAGTCGATAGTGGGAGATGCTGGCAGAGGCCATCATGTGTTCATAACAGTTGATAAAAGTTAGGAAGAATACCAAGGTACCATGGTTGAGACTTATGGTATGTTACTGGATAACCCTGTTACTATTCTATTTGATTATGGAGCATCAAACTCCTTCATTTCTTCTTCTGTAGAGTCACATTGCAGATTGGGGGCTATAAGGCAAGCTGATAGGTGGTAGGTCGAGTTAGCATCTGGTGCGAAAGTCGCATCGCATTTTGTAGTACCTGATTATAGGTTGGAGATTGGACCACTCCTTACTACATTTGATCTTCGAGTTATACCATTGGGATCATATGATGTTGTCATAGGTATGGATTGGTTAGAGGCTCATGGAGTAGTTATTGATTTTCGACGTAAGTCGATTCGGTGCTTGAATACATCTAGTGGTGAGGTGGATATTATAGGAGTACAAAGATCGATATCTTCGAGGATTATCTCAACTATGCAGTTGAGGAGATGTGTTCAACATGGATTTCAATTGTTTGTTGTTACAGTTGAGGACTTGGGATTAGGAGATGGAGAGGAGAAGGTATCTCTTGATAGTCATCCCATTCTTCAGGAGTTCTCTGATGACTTTCCAGATGACATTCCAGGGATGCCACCGCGGAGAGATATAGACTTTAAGATTGACTTAGTCCCTGGATCAGAGCCTATTTCATGAGCTCCCTACCATATGACCACTTAGGAGCTGAAAGAACTCCACTCACAATTGGAGGAGTTGTTAGAGAAGGGATTTATTCATCCTAGTGTTTCTCCATGGGGAGCATTGGTTATCTTCGTGAAGAAGAAGGATGGTTCACTTCGGTTATGCATTGATTACCAACAGTTGAACAAAGTGATGATCAAGAATCATTATCCACTTCCTAGAATTGATGACTTGTTTGACCAAGTCAAGGGTGCTACCATCCTTTTCAAAGATTGACCTTAAGTCAGGATACCATCAGGTCCATATTCTTGACTCAGATATCCATAAGATGGTGTTTCAGATGTGGTATGGTCACTACGAGTTCATTGTGGCACCATTCAGGTTGACGAATGCGCCTTTTGTGTTCATGAGTCTGATGAATGGAGTATTCTGCACTTACTTATACAGGTTTTTCCTTATGTTCCTAGATAATATTTTGATATATTCTAGGATAGTAGAGGAATAGGAGGAGTATTTGTGAAAGGTATTGCAGTGTTTATGAGACAACCAACTTTATGCAAATTCTTCAAGACTAAGATCAAGTATCTTGGTCATGTGATCTTAGGGGAAGGTATATCTATGGATCCTTCAAAGATTCAAGCTATCCTAGATTGGCCTGCACCCATGAATGTGGTAGAGATCTATAGTTTTATGGGGCTTGTAGGATATTACAGGAGGTTTGTTTAGAGCTTTTCCAAGATAGGGCATCCTATCACTTCTCTTTAGAGGAAAGGGAAGAGGTTTGGATGGTTAGAGTAGTGTGAGATGGATTTTCTGGTTCTTAAGGATAAGCTGACTAGTGCACCGATACTAGTGATACCTAATCCCACAGGGGACTGTGTAGTCTATACAAACACATCCTTGGAGGGGTTAGGAGCAGTCTTGATGCAGGAGGGTCGATTTATAGCTTATGAGTCACAAAAGCTTAAGGATTATGAACTGAATTATCTCATGCATGATCTTGAGTTAGCGGCAGTAGTCCATGCATTGACCAGATGGAGACACTTTCTTCTTGGGCACAGATTTGAGCTACATAGTGATCACAAGAGCCTTAGTACATTTTCACATAGCCAAACCTTAACGCTAGACAAAGGCGTTGGATGGAGTTTCTTTGTGAATATGACTTCGAAGTGAACTATATTTAGGGGAAGGAGAATGTCGTAGCTGATGCACTTAGTAGACGTAGGCATGAGATATCTGAGTTGACTCTTATAGTGGATGTGCAGAGTCAAATTCTTGCTGCTCTTCCAGTGGACAGTTGGTATTAGGATGTGAGGGCAGAGATTGAGGTAGGCAGACCTCTAGAGGGCAGGTTCATAGGTTATGCACTTGATGAAGATGATTTACTGAGGCATTCAGAATGTATTTACGTTCCTTTAGCAGATGACCTTCGCACTTTGGTTTTGACTGAGGCACATCATGCACCCTATTCAACCCATCTAGGGGTGAAGAAGATGCATGCAGATCTGTGCTAGTTGTATTTCTAGCCAGGGATGAAGTGGGATATTGCAGATTTTGTAGCAAGATGTTTAGAGTGTCAGTGGGTGAAGGCTGAACACCAACACCCAGAAGGGCTTCTACAACCACATGTTGTACCTAAGTGGAAATGGGATATTATCTCATTGGACTTCATTGTTGGTTTACCCAACTCCTTGCGATGACATGATGCTATTATGGTTACAGTCGATAGGTTGACGAAGGTAGCACACTTCTCACCTATGCGCTCTTCCTATAATGCATCATCCATTTCTAGAGTGTTCATATAGGACATTATGAGGTTGCATGGTATTCTGCATTGGATTATTTCTGATAGGGATCCAGTGTTTACCTTAGCTCTATGGACATCATTACAGCATGCGGTGGGGACACAGTTGAACTTCAGTTCAACATATCACCCAGAGACAGATGGATAGACTGAGAGGGTCAATCAGATCCTCAAAGACATGTTACATATGTATGTTATGGACCAACAAACATGATGGGAGGACTATCTCTATTTATTATAGTTTTCTTACAACAATAGTTTCCAGAGTTCCATTGGCATGGCACCTTTTCAGGCTCTATATGGGCATCCTTGTCATATTCCCTTGAGTTGGGATCGACTAGAGGATAGAGTATTATTGGGTTCAAAGATGTTGCAGGACATGGAGCAACAGGTGGATTGGATTAGAGAGAACTTGGTAGCAACACAGGATAGGAAGAAGAAGTATGTAGATGTGCATAGAGTGGATCGACAGTTCTTTGTCAGTGACAAAGTGTTCTTGTGGGTGTGTCCGTGAAAAATTCCAATCCGATATGGAAAGGGTTCTAAGTTGGTGCCTCGCTTTGTTGGACCTTTCGACATACTCAAGAAGATTGGTCCATTTGCTTACCGGCTTGCTTTTCCACCCAGTCTTGCATGTATACACAACGTATTTCATGTTTCAGTTCTTTAGCCATACCATCCAGATGTTTCTCATGTCCTTGATTGGAATTCTTTATAGGTAGAGGACAAGTAGCTAGCTTTGGAGCTCGTGGCTGTAATGGAGCATAGAATGCTCTCTCTTCGAGGGCAAGTTATTGATCAGGTCAGAGTTCAGTGGGATCCCAAGGATGATGCTTCATCCACCTAGGAAGATGTAGCTAGGATGAGAGAATTATATCCCTACTTTTTTGTAGGCTTCCAAGAGTAAGCCTAGTCTTTGGGGGGGAGAATGTAATACCCCTCTATTTTGCTTCATGTTCAGACCGCTTTTATGCTTTGTTTTGGTTTCAGCTACTATGATACTAGGCACACTTTTCTATGTGTGTTTTGATTGCTACTTATAGAGCGATGAACTATTATTTGTGTGATGTGGTTTATCTGATGAGTTTTTTTACATGCTTTAATGATTTATTGATGTTAGTAGATATAACATGTGATTTTATATGAGATTATTGAGTAAGATGTAAATGTCAGCTTTGATGTGTGTATTGGTGAAGGGGATGGGTTCACATCACTCGCTTGTGAGCACCCTACGATTCCTTGATTTCCTCTTCACAGTGTGTATTTTATACTGTTTATATCATATGATGTTGTTTACTTGGTTTTCAGGTTTACAGGAACATGACATCAACTCCACCTAGTTTCACAGGTCTAAGCGTGCCAATCCAACGGTTAAGTTGAATGGGAGATAGTAGCTAGGTAACTTGTGTCAAGTTTACACCCTAGCCTTAGTGTGTCGTTAGTCATGTTTGTTGAGTCGTGGTTTACCTTGTTTGAGTGATATTTGATTCTGAGAGGTGCTTGTTCATTAAATTAATATCTAGAATAATTGCATTGTTTAAAAGTGTTATTTATTTAAATTAAAATTAAAATTGTGGATAGAAATTATATTTAAATTTAATCCCAAAAGGGTTGAATTTATTTATTAAATAATTAAAATTAATTAATTAAGTTTTTATGTATTCTCCCTCTATTGTAAATCATATGTAAATGGCTATATTATGCATGTTCAGGACAAGGAATCCTAGTTTTCTTTCTAATTCTTTCCTGGAGGAGTCTTTGAATCAGTGTTAATAAATATATATATATGGTGGCTCGTCCACTTTGGCTTAAAAAAAAAAAAAAGTAATTAAGTTTTATGTTGAGTAAATTAAAAGAAAGCAAAGAATGTAATGTATTTTTGAATTTAAGTTTAATTGGGAAATTAGTTTCAAATTTTGGAGTAAATTTTTTTTTAGAATTTTTAAATTAAATACAAATTAGATATGGTTGTTGAGGATATTTTTAATTATGCTAGCATGTGTAAGTTTAATTAATTAGAAGAGTTTGTTGCAAATTCATTCACGGATAGAATTTTGGAGAGGAAAAAGCTTCTTCACAGGTGTGAGGATATTTTTGGAAAAATACACAGAGGATTTTTTTGGGGGAAATTCTTGGCTATGGAGTTACATTGGAATTGTTCTAGTAAATCATTTTGTGTTTGTTGGTTGCTTTCCTTGTTGGAATCACTAGATTGTTGGATAGAAGTTGTGGAAGCTTTGGAGGAGGCTCTGCATCAAATTTCCATTTCCTAAAGCTTCTTAACTTAGGTTTTCTTCGATGTTTTTGTATTGTTCTAGGGTTGTGTGGTGGGGCATTACAACATTCTAAGCTGCATTGCACCAGTGATATCTCTTAAGAGACCAAAGTGCAAAAGGGCGGAAAACTTTGATGACCCATTACTAAAAAATCGTGGTACTTAGAAACATTTCATCTAAAGTTATAGGATCATGTAGGGCCCATATACAATATAACCTCTCTCCATTTTTCATTTATCCAAGTCATTCCACTGTGGAAACAATGTTTCAAATGTTCCAAAAAGTGTTAGTTGCATTTAGTAAAAATTTATCGAGAGGCATTGTTTACATTCTTCATCTCCTAGGGGTAAACCAATAATTTGAACACATTGGGGTAGCTATAAAATAAGTCCATTTTATGATTTTTGGTCAATGTAGGTGTCTTTATAATCTTATGACTGAATAATCTACACCAAAGAACTAGTCTCCTCTATTGCTTGAACTTAATGTATTCATAAACGTTTTGGTCAATATAGGAAAACATTTTTTTGAGATGAAGGAAAGTGTGGGCATGAATAATATGTCTCTAAATTTGTAGTGATTGGCCAACTAGAGGATGAGTACTTGAATATACGTGAACAAAATTATTGGAAACGTAGTGTAAATTGTTTGTAATTTGTCTCGAATACAACTTGATTCCATAACTATATGCCAAAAATATGTCATCGATGACCACAAACACATACTGCTGTAGGAAATTTGACAATTAACTAACAAATATAGATGAAGTTAATGTGAAATAAGTTATGAAGCATGCAATACACTTGTATTTTAAATATTTTAATTAAACCATCTACAAATATCTATTGAAGCATGGATTCATAATGTAAATATGGACACCATCAATAAAAAAATATGTGTACTAACCAAATATGCATGTAGGCATACATCAATATATGTCGATATAAGTATAATATATACAAAATAGCCATATAGGCATACAATGTCACATATATGCAATACAAAATATATGTCCAAAAATTCCATATAGGAATACAACAAAGGACCCCAATAAAAATTCATTCCCCTCCAAGTGAAGATAATAGATCATGAGTGGCCTTTAATCATTGAGAGGATGGAGATGTGTATGATAGTGGTCTACTTCGAACTCAAGGGATACTCCTCCTATTTAATTCTTCATGGAGCTTCACATATTACAATAAAAAGTATATACATTAATATATAGAAATTACGTTTAAAAAAATGACATATTTAACAAATATAATCACTTACCACCACCAAATGATCTCTCTCCTCCTCTGAAACAGTGACATGCTTAGGTAGTGGCATTCCAAAGTCCTATAGAAACCATCCAGATATAAATTAAAATACAAATCTATAATCATTTTTTCAATAATAAACAACTATAATGATGAATGTAATTAAATTTTTCTAATTTGCCTCATACCCCATCAAAGGAATCAAGTTGTCTATTGCAGTAGAGACACCATGCTCCATTTCCCTATCAACATCAAGAGGATTCTCAACTTACATCATCTGAAAATAAAACATTATTCAATTACAAAAATTATAAGAGTGATGTAGGTCATGGGTTATAATGTATGAGATAGTCAACAAAGTTTTGAGTACTTATTGAACTATATATTACTTTAAGGGTTTTCATAATTTCATAAGGACAATTTCAAAGTAAAGGATAGTCACAAGATGAAAGTTCTAGGGACAATCATATCATGCAAGCAAGGGATGATATCATGATTATGTAAATAAGTCATGCAAAACTTTGTTGATGTGAAGTGTGAAGAATTTTTGAAGTGGGGATAAGATTTATGAAAATAATATAAACCATGATAGTGAGATACATTAAAAAAATCAATAATGAGCACTATCAACTAAGAATAAAATTATGTAGTGATAGTGAGAATGAGGTGAGTGTGGTCCTAAGATCTTGATAACAATTCATACCTATAAATAAAGCATGATTTTCATAAAACCTCAACATTTTATTCATATTCATGGGTGAATCACAAAGAAGATATAGTTAAGAAATGGGGTGAGATTTCTTCATTACAATGGATAGTGTAATATTCACATAGGCAAAGTAAGGATGAATAAAGGAAAAAAATGAACAATAAATGATATAGAATAAATAAAAAATTGTAATATGACAGTTACATAAGACTGAATATGATAGTCTATGGCCACTTAAGATGTAATAGGACAATCACATGTATTTCAATACCAATGAATGCTTCAAGGGATAATTATGGAATATTTTTTATATGAGGAGATACTTTACATGTTTTCAACTAAGATTCCTCAAGGTAAAGAGTGCATAATAGTCATGAATGTGGTGTAATCACATGCAATCCAATGCTACAAGATAGTCTCATAGGAGAAGCAACAAATTTAGTACAATGGTATAAGAGGGGCATGCAATATTTTATTAGTAAATGATAGTTTAGAGTGACAATACCCTTAATGATCATATCATAGAGGATAAACCTTGTGAAGGAATAGAAAGAGGACATATATTTCTAAATGATAAGTGGACAATACCTTATCTATGGAGTAGATACCATTGAAGATAACTCATAGAAGATGGCAATATGTAATTAAGAAAGAAAGTAGGTAGTCCTTTATGATGTCAAGCACTTCAAAGGTGTAAATGAAAGTCTACAACCATAATGTATGAATGCAATAATATAGTCATCATGCTAAGTATAGTCAACATAGGACAAGGGTAGTAATAAGATCAATATCCCAAGCAATATCCATGAGCCCAATAGTGAGAAGAGAGATGGTATGCTACAAGCTAGTGATGACAGTTAGGAGGATAAGAGTAAAATGGTATGCTACAAGCTAGTGATGCCACTAGCCTATTTTTTTTTAGGTTGACAATATGAAAAAATGAAATTCATAGATTATGAACTATAGAAAAACTTGAAATCAAATTAATTAAAAAGTACAAAGCATACTTACAAAATATCTATAACCTTCAATTCATTAAACATTATTCAATTATGAAATACAATTTATTTTAAAGTTATAAATAGTCTATATTACTTGAGTGAAACTTTGATGACCACCTCCATTGATAGGTGTTGTCATCAAAGCTCCAAGATTAACCTATTTAAAATCCAAAATGAGATAATAATACCATTTATATAATGTTTAGCTATTCAAATGTAATATTTATAAATCTTTACTAGTTACATAAATCCCCAATATAGGTGACCACATAATAGGGAGGTGAAGGACCACTAAAAATAGAGTGAATTCCATGACCCTAAAATTTAATTGTAATCATTCAACTAATTTAATTAATCTTGCATTTCAAAAAATAAATTTAATAAATTAAATTAAATGAATTTTCTTACATTTAATTGACTATCAAGGCCAAATGCCTAATGAAGGAGGGAATCTATCATCACCATCTGATCAACTACAAATTTACCCTAGGAATCTGCATCCTGACTATGCATGGGATCATAACCACATTGTGACCCACAAGCTTGACAATAATGAGGTTGAACTCTACTCCTTGAAGACTCGCCTAGTTCACCCTATGCTAGAAGACTACTATGTTGTATGAGGCTTTGGGTCAAGGAAATAATCAACTAAAATTTATTGACCTCAACACTCTCCTTCACAACAGAAGGGATAGTTACATGCTCATATGTCAGTCTAGAAATTTCTTGTCTCACTGGCCATTATGCACCAATATGTGCCCCCACTCTATCATGTGTGGATCCCCCACCTCTACCCTAGAAATCTCGTATGTATAAATAGTTTGGGATTTTATTGAGGACAAAATCACAGTAGAGTTTCCTCAAAAACTATTATGGCAGCTCATTGTTGTTGCATGGAGGATGGTCAAAAACCATCCACCACCTCCTACAAAAAAGGTTCTTTATCCCTTGGTGGTTGCACCAATTGATAGGGAACCTCTTGCTTGAAGGATGTAGAGATTGATTCATTCCAGGGTTTATGAATAGGGCACACAAGTCAATTTTTGTAATTTTTTCATCTTTCACTTGTTTATAGGGTAATTTATTTGCATAAAATTCTCTATGTTGAACACCCAAAATACTAAGATGGGGGGTGAATCAATATTTTTTTTGAACTATTTAATTACTAACCATTCAATTATCAAAACACATTTAAATACAACTATAAACAAGAACGTGAAAGGAAACAAAACACCACATAACAAGTGAACACCAGGATTTTTATGTGGAAAACCCAAAATGGGAAAAACCACGGTGATGATTAGCTCACAATATGTTATAACTAGTTATAAGATATTATAGGGAACACTGCCAGGAATCACTATCATTGAAAGGCTCACAACCTAAAGTAAATACAAAAATAAGTGTTTCTCACTTCCAAAATGATGAACTGATGAAATAAACCTTTTTTGTATTGAGTTCAGTTCCAATTAGGCTCTGAAATGCAAAATATTTCTCTGGTTCGCAAGTACACAATAAATACATCAATATTTTATAATTTTGCACAATGGACATACATCACTACATATTAATTTTTTTCTTATCAAAGACACTTGTATGTCTCTATATCTATATCTCTTTGAAAAAAAAAAGATTTTTCATATATATACACTATTACACCTTCATACATCAATTACGCCAACCTAATTAGATAAACACATAATAAAAATGTAGCTTGTCAGTTCAACCTAGAACACATTTTCATCAAAAAAATGTGCAAAGCACAAATTAGGTCAGCCCACACCTAATAAGGAACTCTTTAAATCACCAAAGAAGTGCACACCACATATCTATGTTGGCCAGAAGAAAACTTATGGTAGTTGCACAAATACTGAGCAAAATACTGTAAGCAGAACTCTATCATTCATAACTTTCGGTCCTTTCAAAAAAAACAACCGAAAACTTGTCCAAAGATGCAATAATGTCCAAATCATCATATTAAAATCTTATGACGCAATCTTCTACTGAGAGAATTCCCCAACCAAATCACCAGATCAAAATAATAGAGACATATCCTTTTCAGATTGATAAAACTGCTACCAACCAATTTTGGCATCAATGACAGCACACCAGAGGCTTCTTCTTCCTTATTCCAACAATATCCCCCTTTTTCATTGATGGAAACATGTGCCAAAAATTTGGATCTCCAAAAACTTACTTTACTCCCCCTTTTAACTGTACAAAGTAAGAAAAAATTCTTCATGACAAAAACAAAACTATATACTTTCCACACATATTCAAACCCTTTGACATCAAGGACAAAGGGTGTCCCAATGATGATCTCAAAAATGAAAAGAAATGTAAAAAAAACTTAACTATAGTTGGGGGCACCATCTAGATCCTTGAGAATAACTTCCCAAGCTGATTTTACTTCATCTCAGATCTTTTTTTCTCTGACTAGTGTTTTGTGTAGTGATTCCAAATCAACTAAACATTCTTCTCCTTCTTTCAGATTGGATGGGTTAATTTTTATCTTATCAAGTTTTTCTACATCCACTAGAGCATATGACATAGGAATATGTTTGGACATAACTAGATCTCTGAGTTGGCTAAACCATCTAATTACATCCTCTTTTTCTTTTGTAGAGTGAAGAACTTGTTTTGTAGGTTTATAATAGAATTCCAAGTAGTATAGATTCTATCATCTAAAATTTTGTAGGCTCCGAAGGCATGCTCTAGTTGAGACTCTATTGATTCCATTGAATCTTTGATGCCTTTATTGGTGTCAGGCCACCACATGCAGTATATTCACAATATTTTTGCATCATCTTCACATTTTTTTACTTCTTTCAGACTTTTCAATACTTTTCTATGTGCACTTGCACATCTACTTTGTAGCTCGAATAGCCTTTTCTCTAGTTCTTGATTTTGCTTCTTTCTCAGTTTGCAGCTTAAGACCAGAGGAGTATTCTTTGATTGAATCAACTAGAAGCTTCAAGTTCTCAACAGGGGTTAAGGAGGTATCAATAATAGCACTAGGTACTGAATCTTGTAGAGATTTAATAGCATCATTTATTAACTCAGTTCCTTTTTGATAGGTTTCAATCATTTCTTCTATACTAGAGTTGAGAAAAGTACTATAGATTTTTTCTCTTTCAACTGGTGAAATCTTTCTCAGATCCACATACCTTGGATGTGAAGGAAGTTAAATCAGTAGGGGTGATAGCACATACTATATCTGCAATTTCCTTGTCAAAAATACTTTAATAATATTTCTAAATGATTCTTTAGAAGGCTTTGAAATCTTGGTATATTTTGACATCTCTTCTTCACTTCTTCCAACCTTTGTATCTTCCTTGCTATCTTCTTTCTTTTCCTCTTCTTCTTCATTTCTGAAGGGTTTTCTCGAAGACTTATCTTTATTCTCATATTCTTTATTATCCTCACATCTCTACCATCATATTTCTTTTCACCTTTGTTTGCTTCATTTTCATTCTTGTCTTCTTCTTCTCTATTTTTGGCATCATCATTATGCTCTCTTAGATTACTATCGATGTCACCTTTTTCTGATCTTCAGAATTTTTTCTGGTTATTTATTTTGTATCATTCAAAGGGATATATGTCTCTAAAACAAAATTTGTTTCACCAATATTTTCTATAACAGATGGTCCTATGTTTCTGTAATATTGGCAGGCTCTTTTGCTTGAGCAGTATGAGATGAAGAACTAGTTTTCATCCCATAATTATTTTCCATTTTTCTAATTGTTTCAAGTGTTTCTTGAATCAATTTCTATGTAATTTCTTTATCTTTAGTCATCAAGGTAGTGACTCTATTTTACCCTGAAAAATTAGGAACATTCTTCTAGAAGGGAAGCAACATCTTCCCCAGACAAGGAAGATCCATACGTGTTTAAGGCATCAGATTTGAATTTGTCTTCAATGGTTGCAACTTCATGTCTTCTATGAACTAATTCTTCCCACACATTATCAGTCACCTTCTTCCTTATAGATTCCATAGAATCATTAAAGATAACCAAATATTGAACAATAGCATCTAGAATTTTTTCCTTATCCTTTTTATCAACTTCATCAAATAATCTAGCTATAGCTAGCAAATCCTCAAAATATATCATTTTATTAACTAGGGTTTCCATTTCCAAAGGAGATTTATCTCTTATTAGAGAAGATTTGGGCTTATTATCCATAGGTATTGATGTTCCTTCATCCTTCTTCTTCTCATGTACATGGATTTTGAGTGCTTTCATTTCATCTTCTCTCTTCATCATCAGACAAGATCTCAACCTTATCTCTGGTTTCAATTTTCTTCATTGCTTGTGGAGGTGTTGCTTCTTATTTTTCTCTTCAATTGACTCTCTTCTTCTACTCCAAGTTATATTTCTTCTTGCATTGCATCACTTATGTTTATTTTTTTGCTTGCCTTTTGCTTCACTCTCTTTCCAGGGTTGGGAGATGGTACAACAAGGGGTACATCCCTTTTCTTAGAGGCCCTAGTTTTGGGTCCAGAGGAGGTAGTTGCTTTAACTATTGTAGGGGAATTGTGCCATGTCTTCTTTCCTTTCACTATAGCAACTGCACTAGGAGTTGTTGGTAATGCAAAGGAAGTGGTGGAAGATGCCCTTCTCGATCTCTTATCCTAGAGCGGATATCAACTGATCTAGCCCTTATTTCATCTGCAAGTCCCCTTGGCTGATCAACATCATCCTTAGACAGTGAATTTAGATTGAAATATGGCTCAAAATTTTTGTTCACCCTTTGTAGTGATGAAGTCTCCAAATGCACTTCAACATAATTCTCTTCATAAGTACCATATCAGGGTTGTGTAGGATCCTTAGGAATTTTCAACTATATTTCAATCAATCCTTCAGTTACTTGTTCCTCAATTTCATACCCAAGAGCAGCTATCCATAGAGCCCTCAGTTCAACTACTTCAATAATACATTCATCAGTAGACACTAGAAAGGTTATGTATTTTGCATACTTCTTCACCAGGCTTCTTAGAACTCTATCTCTCTCATACAATTTGTTATGGAAAACTATAAAGAGTGCAGTAAGAGAATTAATTTATACCATGTAGTCTCTAAGACTATGCATATGTTCAAAAATATGATGTGCTATTGGTATATTGTGATACCATATAATATTCTTCTTTCTAGGTAGCTCTCTCAAGAAGTAAAATATTAGACAAATCACCAATGACCCAAAATTGAAAGGATATTTCTTTGTTTTACTTTGGTTTAGGTTATTCATAAGTTATTATCAGAGAAACTCACACAAGTCATAATCCCTTCCATTAACCACCATTTCATGTGCAGTATGAATTGTTCTAGCTGACACCGAATTGCCTCTATTTGTAAAATATATTTTATGACCAATCATAACAACAACATACCTCACAGTCGGGTTAGTGATAAGCTTTGTAGTCTGTGACCTTCCATCATATGTGCCACTAGTTAGCTTCATTACAACATCATTATTTATATATTTAAGCACTAGTATAGGTCCAATTTCATAGAGACCAATTATGTCCCTAATAAATTCCTTAGTAATCACTCCATCAACGCTTGTCCATATAAAATTTTCATGCACTCTGCTAAGTGTAATCCTCACAAATTTTGTGAACATCTCACCAAAAAATTCTAGGAACCTATTCCATACATCTAGTTTCTTTTGTACTAGGTTTTCATATTCTGGTTTCAAAAAATAACCATCTCTTGACAATTCCTTTTCCCATTGATTCATGAGTTCTTGATGGTCAAATTCTTCAAGTTTTGTGTGAATGTAGATCCTGGCATCTTCAGTAGGAAAAAAACTGCTTGGGATTTGTGAAAATGCACCCATGGGGTCCATTTCATAGACTTTCCATGAAATTTTTTTAAGCCTAGGTCGAGGTCTCAACAATAGATGGTGTGGACATATTTCCTTAATTCTTCTGAAAATGCTTATGAGAAATGCTTCTAATTCAAACCAATCGAGTATTGATAACTGTAAATACCTCTTTTCAATAAAACTAGGGTTTGATTCCAAGCACATTGACTCAACTTCACCTTGCTTCAGCTCGCTCTACTTTCATCCAAGTAGTAAAAGTGATTTAATTCAACTCAATCTTTCACTTTATGTTTTATTGATTTTCCCTAATTCACATTAAATGCATTCCACCTTAAAAAAATTGATACACTATGAAATACATTGTAAACCCTAAAAGGATCCACAAATCTCCAAATTTGCACCTTTTCTACTAGAATATTTTTAAACAACTTCAATATTCCATTCTACATCGCATATCTTCGTGTCACTACTTGAAACCTCTTATATCGTGGGTTTGTTAGATATCTTTGTAATTGCTCCCCCTGAAGCCACTACTAGGTTCATTTTTTAGAAGTATCTACACTAGATGCAGGTACAAATGCATTTGATTTATCCTTGTTCTTAGGTTCTTCCTTTTTCTTCCAAGTTTATCACTCCATTTCCTTTCTCACATTGGTAGGATCAACTTTATTCACAAGTTTTTTCTTTTGTTTTAAATCAGGTTTCTTCCCAATTTTTCTTCTACATAATTTTGAGGTATCCCTGGTTTGTTGCAAGAAAGTATAACACACAACATTTCTCTGACCAAACTGATTTGAATTTATACTTGATCTTCACTGGTTAGCTTTATGTCCGAAAAGGATAACATGTATAGCAATAGCCTTGAAAATATTGATCTATTCTACTTGTATTGAATCTATTCATCATTATCTGACCTCTGCACTTTGTAGCTCTATCTCTAATTTTTTTGTAAGAAAAAAGTTTTCCAGTAAAGAATCCAAAATTTTGGTTCATTCTAATCCTACATTATCTTTCCTTATGACCAAATTTATTGCATGACAAAAAAATACCATTAAAAGATGGGTACCTTTGAGCATTAGGTTGTCAAATAGGAATCCTTCCAGTATTGCTTCTTTAGTTCTTGAATTATTTATTATTGCCTTGAGTCTTCCTTTAATTTTCAACTTTGTTGGGAATCTGATTTTCCTTTGAACTTTGTCCTTCTTCAAGTCCTAAACCACCTTTATCCTTAGCTGGTTTCTGAAATGCGATCAACTCATCAAGCATTGTAGTATTTTTTTTTAATTTTTCTTCATGAGCTCTTTCTTTCTCCAAGTTAGATCTTACAGTTACAACTTCTTGTTCAAGATTTGTACATTCATCAATTTTATTTTGAATTTTAGCTTTCTAACATTCTTTAATTCTTTTCTTTCTTCCATTTTCACCTTCAGTTTGGTGATGTTCTCATTAGCTTTCTTCAACTAATCAATGACTTCTCTATGCCTTTCTTTGAGCTTCTTGATTTTCTCTCTTAATTCTCTGATGCATTCATTTGTTTCTTTCAAATTTTATTTCTCATCTTTACTTTTATCTAGGTCTTCAAGAGTAGCATGGAGTTCCTCATTTGCAAACATCTCTTTTGGAGGAATGGGATGCCTTTTATTGGTCATGTGTTCAAATTTCAAGATCTTAAGCTGTTAAAATTTTCAAAAGGAACCAAGCTCTGTACCAATTGTTGAACACCCAAAATACTGAGAGGGGGGTGAATTAGTATTTTTCTGAACCATTTAATTGTTAATAATATGATTATCAAAACATGTTTACATACAACTATAAATAAGAACATGGAAGGAAGCATAACACCACATAACAAGTGAACTCAAATTTTTTTACATGGAAAACCCAAAATGGGAAAAACCACAATGAGGATTAGCTCACAATATTTTATAATCGATTAGAAGATATTATAGGGCACACTGTCAGAACTCATTGTCCTTGAAAGGATCACAACCTGAAGTAAATACAAAAAGAAGTGTGGCTCACTATCAAAATAATGAACTAATGAAATACACCTTCTGTGTTCTGAGTTCAATTCCAATTAGGCTCTGGAATAAAAAATACTACTCCGGTTCACAGGTACATAGCAAATACATTAAGAGTGTATAATTTCGTACAATGGATGCACATCACTACATATTAATTTTTTCTTGTCATGCACACACATCTGTCTCTATATCTATCTCTTTCAATAGAAAAAGATGTTTCATATATATACACTATTACACCTACATAAATTAATTAGGTCGGCCTAATTAGATGTACACATACTTAATCAAAATATAGATTTTTGGCTCAACCCGAAACACCTTTTCATTAAAGAAAAATGCAAAGAATAAATTAGGTTGGCCCAGACCTAATAAGGAACTCTTTAAATCACCAACGAAGTGCACACCACATATATGTGTCAGCCAGAAGAAAATTTGTGCCAATTGCACAAATATTGAGCATACAACTGTAAGTCAAACTCTTTCATTCATAAATTTCATTCCTTTCAACATAAACCACTAAAAGCTCATCCAAAGATGTAACAAATAGTCCTTATCATCATATTAAAATATTATGAAGTAATCTTCTACTAAGAGAATTTATAGACCAAATTACCAGATCAAAATAACAAAGACATACCTTTTCTAGAATGACAAAACTGCTACCAACCAAAGTTGGCATCAATGACAACACACCAGAGGCTTCTTCTTCATTCTTCCAACACTCTAAAATGTCATCTCTTCTCTAACAAGCTACTTATTTTCTTTCTAATTGAATATTCATGTGATACTATTGATTCAAGTGATTGAGCAAGTGTGGTTCTATGTGAGGTTGAGCTTGCAAAATCATTCAACCTTGCAATTATATCCTCAATTTTTTTTATTATTTTCAATTTGCCCCATTAAATTTTCTTGAGTTCCTGGAGCATGTTGAGGAATTGTTGGGGTTGTTCCTTAGTAGGGATTTGGGCATGAGGTGAATCAAGATTTTGAAGAGGATTTTGAGGAGGGTTTGGAGGTGCATTATCATTTCCTAATAAATAAATAAATTTACATAAAAAAGCATATTAAATCTACCTATTTGATGCCAAATTAAAAAAAATTACTTACTTCTTTGACCTCCCCGATGTCATGATGAAATTTTGACAAAGATTCGGTGAAGAATTAAAGTAGTTTTGGTCTTCCAAAAGCACAAAATGAATTTTTTGCTTTTTTTTTGTTTAAATAACATATACTGCGCTTGCATTATGGATTTTTCAAATAAATTGAAAGTGTTGGCCAATTTTTATCCCCCCCATCTTTTTACACCCACCTTGACCTCCCCTAGTTTATTGGGTAAAGTTAAATTTCAATGGGGTTGCTAAAGAAAATTGAGATATAGAAAGAGGAGGAGGAACTCTACAATCTTATAGTGATGAAATCATTGTTGGATTCTTAGAGGGATTGGCATTGAAAACTAGCAATGTGGAAGAATAAATTCCTATGCTATGGGGCTTAGAAGCTCCCTTTCCTTAGGAATTTAAAACCTATATATTGAAGGTGATTCCAATATCATTATAGACTCAATAGAGGGGAATATTAATTTGGGATGGTCTATGAATGATATTATTCATGACATCCAAAATATTCTCTTAGGATTTGATAATTATGAGCATTCTCATATATATAGGGGGTTTTTGCAAGCTCATGGGGGTCCAAAAAGTGGAAATATGACAAAAAATTCTTTTTCATTTGCCCAAAAATATAAAATTTTGCTTTGAATTTTTACTAGGGTCAAGTAAAAAGTACATGTTACCATGGTAAGAACCAAAGTAAAATGGATATCCATTTCAAGTAGATATTTATTCAGAGCTGATATCTATTTCAAATGAATATTCATTTGCAATGGATATCTATTAGACATGGATATCTATTTCTAATGAAATCATATAAAAAAATTATATTATATATTGTATTTTTTTATCAATGCAAAAGAAGCTAAGGGGCTACATCCATATATTAAAATTTTAAGTATTAACATTACAAACATAAATCAAGGATCATCAACAAATCACCCTTACCGGACCACCCAAAGCAAAACACTACTGGGCACCAAGATTCAAAATGGTACCCCAGACTAGAAGCCCTACAACCATATACATTGTTGTTAGACCTAGGAACCCAGACTTAAAATGGTGCCTCACACTAGTACATAAACAACAATAAACTATTGAAAAAACTACTAAAAATTGCTTATAAATGACTATAGTTGGTCACATGACCACTAGTAGTTTATTGCCAGTCATATATAACGGGACTAGATTGATGACTAAACCATTTTTAGTCATTTATTGGTTGTTTTGATTGATCAATTTGGTAGTATATTTAGTCATTGATTTAGTCATTCATTGTTGCGATCTGGTCACTTATTTAGTCACTTTTTTTCCACTAATATATTTAGTCATTGATTGTTGTAATGTGGTCACTTATTTAGTCATTTTTATTCACTGATATATTTAATTGGTCTCTTATTTAGTTGTTGATTTATTCATTGACTATTGTAATCTGGTCACTTATTAGTTGTTGATTTAGTCATTGATTTCTATAATTTGGTAGTATATTTAGTCATTTTTATTCACTAATTTCATTGGTCATATATCTAGTCATATTTATTCACTATTCACTAATTTATGTCAATTGGTAGTATATTTATTCAATTTAATTATTAATTGATGTCAATTAGTAGTATATTTAGTCATTTAAATTGATTGATATTTGAGGATTTAAGCATAAAACACAAAAATACACATCAAGCACACAATAAGATAGCCATTGAGAAGGAAAAATTGTTGAAATTTAGTAATAAAAGAAGGGTTTTCTAGTTACAACTTACAAATAGAGTATTATAATTGTTATTTTCAGTCACAAGACTGAAAATGTGAGTTACAATATTGCAGAGAAATGATTGCAAGAAAGAAACTTCTCCAAAAGACTTCTACAATGATGGAAACGCATGCTTGAAGCCCTTCAATATGACCAGATGCCTATTTCATCTCTTAAAACTTCTACAACATGGACAATCTTCCTGGATAAAGTTGTAACGTGTAGAATCCAAGGAGAGTGTTGATTGTGTCCCATATATGAAGCTCTCTTCTTCAACGCAGACAACAATAACCCAGCTAGAATATTTCCTCCTTTATATGCAACATGCCATTTTATATGAGCAATAGGGTGTTTCCTTTTCTGCCATGAATGAAGTTGTGCCTCAATACAACCAAGAAAATTAATATTAGTCTCAATTCATAAAGAATAAAAGTGCATTGTATATTTCAAGTTTACAAAAGAAAGTCCAAACACGACAGAAAGATAAATCAATTAAAAAATTGTATCCTTGTCAACAAATGCCTTAGATAGAGTGTTCAACATAGGCTTGAAATATGCATATTGAACCCTTGATTTTTGAACTTTGTTCAAAGTTTAAGAAAGGTGATATGATCAAATTATAGAATGAAGTTGACATTATAGAATGAAGTTTATCAACACTAACCAGACTGGAACAACATTATCAATAGAAATTTCCTAGAAACCAAGCCCAAGAATTCCATCAAACTTAATTAGACAATAAAAATGTCAACCCTGGTTCATGTGTTGTCTGAGTAAAGACCTGCACCATGGAAGAATCCATTTATACATAAATTATAAATTAAGTTGATGAGAAAAGATCTTTGATTACCAGCTGGGAAGCCTTAACATCCAAAAATTACTAACCTGATGTTTCACAACAAGTTTTCCAAATGTGACATCATCTTTACTCAAGAAACCAGATATTGATCCACTACCATATTGAATCTCATAGGATTCTCCTTCACAAAAAAAAAAATGATATATATTATTTTTTTACCAACTTCCTTAATATCCCCATGTAAGAAAAATAAACTAAGTGAGGTTGAGGGTTTGAAGAAGAGTACCATCTTGGTATGTGATTGACTTTGATGAATTGCATCTTTAATAGAAATAGCAAGCTAGTTGCACTACAAAATCATTGTTAATCATTGTTACAAAAATAACCACAAAATCCTCTTTACTTAAAATAATCCTTCTGGATATTTTAGTTAATTTCTAAGAGAGCTAATTTCACTATCCAAACAACCATTAATCTATTTATTGTATATAATTTCTCAGAATTCAGAATTTGAATGTAATGAAACTAACCATAATTACCAAAGATTTGACACCAAAATGTAGTACAAAATGAATTGTTTGACATAATGCCTCAAAGAGATGTCATCTCATGGAATGAAATGATATGATTGTAGAATATGCATAAAATAGATTTTGCAAGGAAGCTCTCAAAATCTTTGAATTAATGAAGCATTCTAGAATACTGACATTGTAAGATTTTCTTGTGTTCTAGATGAATGCATTCATGCAGGTTTAGTGGATGAGGTTTGCACATATTTCACACATCAGTAACCCTTATTGCATTACATACATAGTTGATCATTAGGTGTGTATAGTTGACATTCGTGCCTTTGTTGGCTATATTGAGCACACCCTAAATATTATTATTGAGATGCTAGTTAAACCTTTGGTTCCTATGGATCATATATGAATATAGGTTGAATATTCTAGCAATGCTACTTTTTTAGCTGGATCCTAAAAATGCTACAACTTATGTTCTTCTCTAAAACATTTGTGTAGAAGTAGGCAGGTGTGGTGAGGTTTTAATAGTAAGGAGATTGATGAAAGATAGAGGAGTTAAAAAGATACCTGCATGTAGTTGGATTGAAGAGCATAAATGGGTACATGATTTTTGTGTAGGAGACATATCACATCCAAAAACATTATCTATAAAAAAATTGGAGAAATTGGCTTGGAAAATGAAGGCATCAGGGTATTTCCAGATTCAAGACTTTTACTCAATGTTATGGAATAGAAGAAAAAAGAATCACTTATCTACCAACATAGTGAAAAGTTAGCAATTGCATTTGGTTTGTTAAACATGGACCCTAGTACAACTATTAGATTTGTTAAGAACCTTTAAGTATGTTTCAATTTTCACATCACATCTAAATTCATCTCCAATATTGTTGCAAGAGAAATTGTTCTAAGAGATGTGAACCATTTCCATCATTTTAAACAGGGACAATGTTCTTGTGGAGAATATTGGTTATGCTAAATGAAACAATCTGAAAAATAGGCTTACACTATAATAATGTGCACTACATTAGATATCTAGTAATAATGAAGGGACATACATCAAAGCATAACATCAGATATATTTTGTCATATGTTGTAGTTACAAGTGCCCTGCTAGACATACATGAAGATGTGAAAGCATATACACAAGGCAAGAAAATTATTTCAAAAAATGCCTCAAAGAAATGTGATATTTCTTTTTATAGTTTAATTGTCATACCACACCATTTTGATATGATTCTTGTGGTGATTTGGGATGTTACCGCTACACCGCACCATTATTGCTCATCCTTCATGGTAATGCGGGATGTTAATACTACACCGCACCATTATTGCTTGACTTTCATAGTAATTCAGGATGTTACTACTATACTACACCGTGTCTTCTTGTCTCTTGCGAGGATGTGGGAGAAGTATTTGAGTTACCACCATACCACACATTTATTGCTTGACCTTCACGGTAATGCAAGATTTTTTCGCTACACCGCACCATGTCTTCTTGGCTCTTGCTGTATGGCAGTATTATGAAACTTTTCATGACCATCTACTACCTTGAAAAAAAATTCTTATGAAACTATCCTTTAGGGATGACAGTCCCAAGAAACATGGTAATGGTTACACTAATAAATAGTTAACTAGAAACCATGAATTTTCAGTGCATAATGAAGAATATACATAGATTTAAGTTAGTGAGAAAACATCCTTGGAGAATTATAATCAAAAGTATGAAAATCTAAGATTTTGTAGTAGAAAATCATATACCCTCAAAGACCTAACAGTCATATTAGATCTAGTGATAGCTTTCATATTCATAAGAGAATATATGTCAGAGCATGAAAAGACACTGAGATGGAAGGGCAGTTGGTAGAGTTGAAGAATCAGACCTATAGTGAGAAGGTAGGGAGAACAAAGTAATTTAAAGTCAAGAGCATCATGGTTGTTTCTCAGGTGACTATATTTGGGCAAGGAGAGAACTTAACTTGACAAAATTACCGTCAAAACAATAAGGATACTCAAAACCCTACCAAACCCTAGGGGATTTTTCACCACCTTGTAGAGATCTCAAACATGCATGAAAATATTTCAGAGACTAAAATCATCTCTATTTTTTATGATCACAAAAAGTAACAAAAATTTAGATTTACAAGTGATAAAAATAAGTACTTGGAAATTATATTATGCTGATTTTTATTTATTTTTAAACTTAACCATTAACTATCCAATACAATCTAAGAAAATACAAATATACAATGAAATATTATGATTAAAAAAATGATAATTTTAATGGTTATCTTAAGGTACACAAAAAAAAATTGTGCAAGTGAAAAATAACACCCTTAGGTTATTCTGAACAAATAACATTTTCATTTACATCATTTTCAAGCAATAGTTTTTTAGATCCGTCTAGCAGTACAAAAATCAAATCAAATCTGCAATGATCTGAAGGTTTAAAAATATGATACTTTTAGATCTATTCTTGGGTGTATCTTGAAAAATTCATCATAGAAGGATAGGTCATCACCACATTTAGACCTGGATGTGGAACTTCCTTTTCTGTTTCAATAGAATCCAAAATAGGCCTAAAAAATTACTGGAAGAAATAACCCTGTAAACACGCAAAAGGAAAACCTAAATCAATAGTAATTTACTAATTTTCATTCAAATTCTCTGTAATCATTTTAAGCACCTGATTCTATTGTACTTTAAAGATTTATAATATGAAGTCTAGCTATTCAAATAGCTTAAATAATTTTAAGTTGTAAAACTGATAAATAGGCTTTAGCAATTCAAAAGAAAACCACTTCTTAAATTTTAAATATCTTTACTGTATCTATTTACAGTTGTCAGAGAGTTGCAAACTGTGAATTGTCCTCCATCCTATAGAACTAAGAAAGGAAGAACACTATCAAATAGTGATTGAATCATAACAAACTATCCAAAACAATGAAAATTACTATCAAATGGTGACAAATATTTGTCCTCTAAGTCATTTTCACATGGTGATTAAGAACACAATGAGTAAGAAGTAAAAGAGCACTATATCATAGCACTACAAAATGGTCATAAATTATGCAATGAACTTCACTATTCTTTTGATCACAAAGGAGATTAACATAATAACCAACATATTGATGTGCACAGAGAATGTTCATGGAGTGCAAACTTCCTTACAAAGCAATTACCATAGTATATTTTGAAAGGAATTGCACCTGCTATTTTATGCTAATATGAATATGTTCTAACCTGTAGTTAATTTTTTTAGCATAAAAGATAGGATAAATAGTTGTTCATATACCATGGTTTCAAATTCTAAATTTATGTACCTTATTCTAGGAGCAAAACATAGGGGGAGTCTATACATACAACACCATTGTTTCAAATTCAAAATTAATTGTTGGCTCTTTCACAATTGTTTGCTTCATTTATTTGATCTAAGACAACCTATTGTATAGAATATTATCTTAAAATCATAGTAAAATCCTTTATTCTAGGATGACTGTTTAGAATCTTTCCCATCTTAACAATTAACAAAAGAATTAGTCATTAACTTGAACTTTGCAAGAGTTTCATCAAATTCTACTTTTCCACTATCTTTTCCATTATGAATTTTATTCCCAATTTTATCCATGAAGAACTTCCTCAGTCTGTAGATCTTGTTGTTATCCATAACTTTACTAGGTGTCGAGGATAGCTTCAAGTTTTTACCCAAGCATCAATTGAAAAAAATTTGTAAGGCCGAGTTTTGGAGTTTCTTAAGAGTACTGAAAGAAAAAAATGCCAAACTATGACAGAGTGGTTCTCAAATCTCATGGCACCTAAAAATATTTTATCTACACGTACAAATCCATATGGCATTCCTCCACATAAACCTCTCTTAGTTTTGGTTAAGTCAACACAATTTTTCCATGCCAACTTAGAATGGGAACTTGTAAAAAGTTTCAGTAGAGAGCAGTGCAAATTTGGCAATAAGCATAATTTTTCTTTCGTGCATCCTAGAAAAAAATTGATTCACCAAAATGTCCAAGTGGGCAGCTAAATTCTAGGGAAGGGTTTTTTCATTCTCCACTTCATTCGATCATTTTGGTCTATGCTATTCTAATGTAGTCTCTTAAGAGCCTTAAGAGAAAAATACTGCCAAACTATGACAAAGTGGTTCTCAAAGCTCATGGAACCTAACAATGTTTCTTCTACATGTACAAGTCCATATGGAATCCCTCAACACAAAACTCTCTCATTTTTGCTCAACTCAACACCATTTGGCCAAGCCAACTTATAATGAAATATTATTAAAAGAATTAGTAGAGAGAAATACAAATTTGGAATCAAGCATTTTTTTGTTTCATGCATCCTAGACCAAAATCAACTACACCAAAAAATCCAATTGGGTAGCTAAATTTTAGGGAAGGGATCTATTCATTCTCCAAGTCACCTGATCATTTCAGAGTGCACTATTCTAATGTAGTCTTTCCTAAGAGAAAAAATTTGTCAAACTATGACAAAGTGATTCTCGAAGCTCGTGGAAGCTAAAAATGTTTTTTCTACATGTACAAGTCCATATGGAATCCCTCCACATAAATATCTCTCATTTTTGGTCAACTCAACACTGTTTGTCCATGTCAACTTAGAATGGAAACTTACAAAAAGTGTCAATACATAGCAATGCAAATTTGACAATAAGCATATTTTTTGTTTTGTGCATCCTAGACCAAAACCAACTATGTCAACATGTCCAAGTGGGTATCTAAATAGTAGAGAAGGGCTATGTTTTCTCTCCAAGTCACCTAATCATTTCAGAGTGCACTATTTCAATGTAGTCTCTTAAGAGCCTTGAAAGCAAAAAAATCCAAATCTATGACGAAGTGGTTCTTGGAGCTCATGGCACCTAACAATTTTTTGTCTACATGTACACATCCATATGGAATCCATCCACATAAACCTCTCTCATTTTTGGTCAACTCAACATCACTTGTCCATGCCAACTTAGAATCGAAACTTGCAAAAAGCGTCAGTAAAGAGCAATGCAAATTTGGAAATAAGAATATTTTTTGTTTCATGCATCATAGAACAAAACTAATTGTTCCAACATGTCCAAGTAGACAACTAAATTTTAGGGAAGGGATTTTTTCATTCTCCAAGTCACTTGATCATTTCAGAGTACATTATTCTAATGTAGTCTCTTAATATCCTTAAGAGAAAAAGAACTACCAAACTATGATGGAGTGGTTCTCATATCTCATGGCACCTAATATATATATATATATATATATATATATATATATATATATATATATATATATATATATATATATATATACAAGTCCATATGGCATCCCTCCACATAAATCTCTCTCATTTTTTGTCAACTCAACATTGTTTGGCCATGCCAACTTAAAATGGAAACATCAATAGAGAGTAGTGAAAATTTGGAAATACTATTGTTTGTTTTGTGCATCCTAGAACAAAACCAACTGCACTAATATGCCTAAGTGGGTAGATAAATTCTAGGGAAGGGATCTATTAATTCTCCAAGTTACCTAATCATTTTGTAGTGCACTATTCCGATGTAGTCCCTTAAGAGCCTTAAAGAAAAAAATTATCAAAATATGACGAAGTGGTTATTAGAGCTCATGACACCTAAATTTTTTTCGTCTACACATACATGTCCATATGGAATCCCTCCACATAAACCTCTCTCATTTTTGGTCAAATCAACATTGTTTTTCCATGTCAACTTAGAATGGAAACTTGTAAAAAAGCATCAATAGAGAGCATTGCAAATTTGGCAATTATCATATTTTTTGTTTTGTGCATCCTAGACCAAAACCAATTGTGCTAACATTTCTAAGTGGGCAGCTAAATTCTAGGGAAGGGCTATCTTCATTCTCCAAGTCACTCAACCATTTTGGAGTGCACTATTCTGGTGTAGTCTCTTAAGAGCCCTAAGAGAAAAAAAAATTAAACTATAACAAAGTGGTTCTCAGAGCTTGTGGCACCTAACAATGTTTTTTCTACACATATAAGTCTATATGTAATCCATTCACATTAATCTCTTTCATTTTTGTTCAACTCAATACTGGTTGACCATGCCAACTTAGAATGCAAACACACAAAAAGTGTCAATAGAGAGAAATACAAATTTGGAAAGAAGTATATTTTTTGGTTTTTGCTTCTTGGACCAAAACAGATTTTTGAAACACATCCAAGTGAGTAGATAAATTATAGGGAAGGGCTCTATTTATTCTCCAAGTCACCTGATCATATCAAAGTGCATTATTTTGATGTAGTCTTTTAATTAAGAACCTTAAGAGCAAAAAACTGTCAAACTATGATAGAGTGGTTCTCGGATATCATGACACCTAACAATGTTTCATCTACACATACAATTCCATATAGAATCCCACCACAAAAACCTCTCTCATTTTTTTTCAACTCATCATCGTTTAGCCATGCTAGTGAGAATAGAAACTTGCAAAACATTTCAATAAAGAGCAATGCAAATTTAGCAATAAGAATATTTTTTTTTTTGTGCTTCCTAGACCAAAATCAACTATGCCAACATGTCCAAGTTGAAAGTTAAATGCTAGGTAAGGGCTTTGTTCATTCTCCAAGTCACTTGATCATTTCAAAGTGCACTATTCTGACAATCTTTTAAGAGCCCTAAGAGAAAAAAATTATCAAACTTTGACAGAGTGGTTCTTGGAGCTTGTGGAACCTAACAATATTTGTCTACACTTATAAGTCCATATGGAATCCCTCTAGATTGACCTCTCTCAATTTTTTTCAACTCAACATCAATTAACTACACAAACTTAGAATGCAAACTCACAAAAAATATCGGTAGAGAGAAGTGCAAATTTGGAAAGTACTTTTTTTGCTTCCTAGACCAAAACCAATTGCACCAACACGTCCAAGTGGGTAGCTAAATTATAGGGAAGGGAAGTGTTCATTCTCCAAATCACTCGATCAAATTGAAGTTCACTATTTTGGCATAGTCTCTTATGAGCCTTTTGAGCATACACATAGATACTTACACATGAACAAGAATACACTTTACATTCATGAACATACATACATACAACATGGAATTTTTTACGTATGACCATCCAAATCTAATCAAACTATTTACATACCATGTGCATTGTTAGAATACACATAAAACATCATATTTATCATCAATATAGCTACATACCATGTGCATTCTTAGCATACACATAAGACATCACATCCATCATGTCAATATAACTAATAACATGTATATCATATTAACCTTAAGAATTATTTGATGGATTTATTATCATTGTAGCCTTTTCCCACTCCAAAATTGAGTGTAGTAGACCTACATATAAATATACACAAATTGTTGAGCATAAGAAACAAGAACTATAAATTTTTAATTGAACATTATCTCAAACCAAATGTGATGGAAGATTAAGAATCACTACTTAAGAGTTGTATGTGGATGTAACCTTATGAATAATATGTGACCATTTCAAAAGTCAAAACTATTGATCTCAATAGCCTTTTGTCCCCTTAAAATTCTCCAAAAAACCTACACATATAAACAAGTGAATTTTTAAGAAAATCAATCTTGAAGACCTATTTGAAACTCAACAATGGTGGATTTATTATAATTTTAATCTCCTCATGCTCCAAATTTGAGTGTATTAGACCTACATATAAATAAAGACAAATTGTTGAGCATAAGCAACATGGACTACAAAGTTTGAACTAAACATTCTCTCAAACCAAATATGATGCAATATTAAGAATCACTACTTATAAACTCTATATCGATGCATTACCATAATTACCTAATTGTACTCATAACACAACTATGGATGTATTTATTTCAATCACTTTAAAATATACCTTTGTTCTCCAAAAAACCTACACATATAAACAAGTGAATTATTAAGAAAAACAATCTTCAAGATCTATTTGAAACTCAACAATGGTGGATTTATAGTCATTGTAACCTCATCATGCTCCAAACTTGAGTGTAGTAGAACTGCATATAAATATAGAAAAATCTATGAGCATAAGCAACATGAACTACAAATTTTGAAGTGAACATTCTCCGAATAAAATATACCTTAAAAATATATTGATCTAGATGAACTACCACTGATGTTTTGATCTAACCCGCTTGAAAATATACCTTTGTTCTTTAAAAAACCTACATTTTTACATATTAATTAATTTTTATGTAAACTTTTAATGTACTTTTAATCCAACCCATAGAAATAGCATGAATCTAAATAAGATGAACAATATCATACTTTTCCCATACAAAAAAAAATATCTACTACTCAAGTGTGCTTGAAGGGCCATCTCTTACCTTCAAAGTATCCAGTATTGTTTCATGATCAACACTACTAATTGTACATAGTTCTTTTGTTCTTATTTTTTCATTATGTCTCAATAACTTAACATTTGTTACTGTAACAAGGTGTGAATACATGAGAATGGTTGTGTGTTTCTTGTAGTATTCAAATGCACATGTCATTATTTCTAGTTATATACGTTTGCAACCAAGTTTTGACAACAACAACTAAACCTATAGGATACATAAACCCATCATCATCTATCATTGATTATGTTAGCTTATTATTTCCATGTACACATCATTCAAACCAATAGTTCAATCCCTCTTCATTCCCATATGGTGCAACAATTGTATAGACATATCTTGGTTGTACAAGATCTGAAAGATGGTCATAGTCAATTGATATTTCCATTTCTTCTTCTAAAGAGTATTGTAATATAGATAAAGGGGTTAGATACTATGGAATCCATGTATCTACCCACTTGAATCACATTGATCCCAATCACATTGAATATAATTCTAACAAAAATAAGCCAAATCTCATGTCCACATGGTTCATGCACTTGTATGTAAGATTCAAATGAATGTATCTTTGAAGATTCTCTGATTGTCTAACATTCTAATTTTTCTCACACTATGCCCTCATTGACCAACCAAAATAACCTACACACTTTTCAATCAAGTGTCCCTCCTCATGGAAATTCATAATTACACCAATAAAAAATAGAACATGCATCACTGAATGTTACACCACCTCTAATATTCATGTGTTCCTTAACCAAAGATCTCTTCACACATGCACTTGCTCCACCATGCTCCCCTTTTCCATGCCCAATTTCAAAAAAAACTCCAAATATGAGGTATACCCCTCTGTACATGCATTCTACTCAATCAATAATACATATGAGCATTATTGAATTGTCCCATGAAGTTATTTGACCAAATTGTAGAAATTATGGATGCACAACAACCCTATGAAGCTACACACTTCAAAGGACCTTAGCCAAGAAGTATATCACCCACAAAGAAAGTGTTGCAACTTGAGCATGTAAATTGAAATTCTATTAGGAGATTGATTGATATTAAGACCTCTCAAATGATGAGGTATGAAGTATGATACAAATGAGTACAAGCACCCTCCTTATATAAGCAAGGTTGAGATGTATTATGTAATATGATGTTGACATGTGTCATAATCCTATGACATGTGACAACTAATTAACTACCTAGTAGAATGTGAAGTCTAGATAAGACTTCTAGAAGGAATCTTCTTTCCTAAACATGTGACTAAGGGTCAAAGCCCCATTATAACCTATCACCTAGTGTATGCAACCTAGGAACATAATTGAACTCCTAAGTAAACTTATGTAAGTGTAATTAAATAATTACACAAAAACCTCCCATAAGTGCAACTTAGGGAGGAAATGATAACACAAATGGTAATGCAATGATGGGTCTTGGCTACATGGCCATTTTAGGTACCCATGTACAAGTGATAATGCAATCTCTTACAAACAAAGCAAAGGAGAAAACCTAGTGGGACAAAACTCTTCTCCAAAAAATGAGATATAATGCAAATAAAATTAAATCATGTGAGGAAGGATGGAGGACTCCATGATACCCCGAAGTACACCATCCATCACATATATATTACAATAAATAGGCCCCCCATAGGATGGAAAGAGAGAGACTATGTAGCCCCCACAATGAGTAGTTACCTACAAAAATGGTAAGTTCCTGAAGTCAAAACATGATCCAATGTCAACAAATAACTTGTCTCCCTTTTGAAAGATACAAAACCATGTACAAATGCAGGTATGCTTCCAATTCTAGATAGGATTTGAAAAAAAGGATGAATGATGATGATGTTGTCTCTAAAAGATGCTCATGTGTCTCCTTTGCCACTAAAGATGAAGATGTTGCAATCAATTTACGTACATGCCCGATCAATTAATAAGGTGAAAAATCAAGACTATGTAGAAATTAATGTTGAACAATATCCAAAGACCATGATGGTTTGACAATAGTTGTGCAATGATTTTCATCAAATAGGAGAGATATCCCCTCAAATGTGTCCTCCAAATCTAAAATATGAGACTCCATTAAAAAGGATGCTATGTTTGATAAATAGGAATCCCAATCAGGAAGACAATGAGATACTTGTAATGAATCACTAGACATGCTCAATGAATCATCACCGTGAGATGAATGGTCATGTTGAACAGGAATGATGGAAGCCTTAGTCAATGATGGTGCATAATGAATCATTGAAGGTGAAGTTACATCAACTGTCTCTAATTGAGAAGAAGCATCTGAAGAACCCTCATCTAAATATTCAAAGTATTCTAAATATTCAAACTCCCACATAGTACTTGCATCATAGGGTATCTTGTTTGAAAAATGAAGAGGCACAAGAAAATTTGAAGCATGATCATGTAGCAATGGAAGAGAATTAGGATCACCATACATCTCCCAAATTTTAATCCAAAGAGCGTGAGTACAATCACATTGATCAATAACTTTCAAAATATCATCATCAAATTGCACTGAAATGACCTCTAAGACATTATATCTACTGCAACTCCAAGAAATTTTTTGGATACATTTATCGAGAGGGGGGACTAGACCATACAAATTTGGCAATAATTAAAGTGATTTAAGATGGTTTATGATGCAATCTCACCATTTCCTATAGTTTCCCCTTCCAAACATTATTAGTGGAGGATAAATTGAAAACCCCATAACAAACTATGACATATATCCAATATTACAAAGATATTGACCTTCAATAGAAAATAGAAACTTCCAAATAGATCAACTAAAAATATTACTCTCAATGCAAACAATCCTTCTTCAAAATTCAAAATGTCCAAGTAATTAAATGAGTGCACCAAATTGCAAAAATCCAATAAAAGATACTTAGAGCTAAAATTGAGAGAAAGGAATGGACTAATGAGAAGAGCATTGAAATACCTTCTGAATGCCACTAAAATCTATGATTTTTGACAAACTAATGTGAACTTATAATCCCTTGATTCCAAATATGATAGCTGACTTCAGTTGATTGTAACTTTTGGGTATGTGCTGGATCATCATGGAAAAAATAGGAACTTAAGTGGCAATGAAAATTTAGAAAATCAGAGTTAGGCAACTTGACGTAAAAATTTGAATAAGTTATCTATATTATTTTAAAAATATGTAAGAATAGAATCTATATAAAATTGAATGTAGTTTCTAAACTACTAGGTTTTTTTTTTTAAATCTATTTGGTGAAAATTTGAAATTTCAATGCAGTAGTACTTACATTTCAGGGAAAAAATAAGAAGAAGGTGTCTGTCTGACCACCCTAACCACAATAGAATGATGCTATTTTTTTATAATATTTTAGATATAAGTAGAGGACTCATGTCCCGATGTGATGCATATTTTTTTGTAATATTTTTCCAACTAAATAATTAATTATGAATTTTTTATTACAAATTTTAAGAAATATAAAAAACTTGTATGTTTGACCACCTTAACTTGGTCAAAACCTCATGAAATTCATTTTTTTAAAATCCTATAGTATGCAAAGAATAGAATGTGACACATTTTTCGGATTCAAAAACTGTGTTACCATTTGAAAGATATAGATGTCTTTCAATCATCTTATCAATTAGGACTTTAGTCGTAATTCAAATAGATAATGAATAATAATTATTTATTAAATTCAAAGTAAAGCATAATTTATATTGGTGAAAAATTGAGAATCTCCTTTAAAAACCCTTTTCGTTTCATCAATTTTGGGTTAAAAAAAAGTCGTCAACCACATGGGCCATCATATCACTTACGTATCACCACTTTTTGGCCCATTATGATCTTGGACATACCCTTTTACTAAGAGAAAAATTCTAGAAAATAGACTATACCACTGGATATTTCTCTAAAATACCTTTTTAATGATATATCGTTTACCAATTTTTAATACTGTGTTGAGAAGTTATGCTCCTCAGAATATTTATGCACTTATAGGAACTAGTAGACTAACTGGGTGCAAAAATCAAGCACCTAGACTAAAAAAAATTGGCCCTTTGTCATTGATCTGACCATAGGATAAGTCAAAAAATTTAAAAATTCATGTCATTAGATGGGAGGCGGTGGAGTTGTAGTTGGGCAACAAAAACTAGTGGTGCCGCTTAGAACGAGTGGAGCTCTCAAATTTAATGTGACCTTAGGTCGATGATGAGGGGTACTTGATGCTTAGAAATGGCAGGCCAAAAAGTGCAAGGAGCTCAAAGCGACAATAAATAGTGTCGGCGATAGTTTTGTGGTTGATAGATGGTGTAGAGAAAAAAGCTAGCAAAGAATCACAACGGACGGTGAGTGGAGGGCCCAACCAAAGAGACCAAGTGGGCCAACACAGAATAAATTCCCCCCTACAATAGTACAATCTGCAAAAAGGGATGTTGACAAGAATTTTATGTGGCCGATAAGTATTTTTTTTTTTTTAAATTAATATTGTATATTGCAATTAAAAAATCAAAAAACATTATTTAATCTGCCAAAATAAAAAACCCTTTGATAATGCCGACAAGAAATATATTTTGACCACCATATGATATTTATGTCGCATAATTAAAAAAAATCAAACCCTAATGAATATTATGCCCAAATATTTTCCAAAACTATAATATGAGCCCGAAATTTGAAAAATAAGCTTGTAGATAAAAAAAATTCCATAGAGAGATACCGAAGGAGGATATTTTTTTTGCAGATCGTACAATCCATACGGTGCGGATGGAAAAACTTGGCTGAAAAAACCCTTTGATGGCTCCCGAGAAGATGTCTCTGAATTTGAAGATTTGGCAGGTGATTCTAGGGTTTTGAGGCCTTCTGAACGCAATGGTGAGGTTGGAGAGGACTCAATCTATGCCAGAAATCAGTTGGTCCCTAGGTGGATCCAACTAGCCTTCAATGAAAACCTTCAATCTAGCAATGTGAATCTCCTTAACCAAACTTTCTGATCTTGAGATGAGTCTTCAGTAGCCTTTCTCTAATACCATGTAGAAATTATCGATGCACAATAACCCTATGAAGTTGCAGACTTGAGAGGACCTTAACCAAGAAGAATATCACCCACAAAGAAATTTTTTCAACTTGAGCATGCAAATTGAGATTTTATTATGAGATTGATTGATATTAAGACCTCTCAAATGATGAGGTATGAATTATGATGAAGATTGATACAAATGAGTACAAGCACCTTCCTTATATAAGAAAGGTTGAGACATAGTATGTAATATGATGTTGACATGTGTCATAATCCTATGACATGTGACAACTAACTAACTACCTAGTAGAATGTGAAGTCTAGATAAGACTTTTAGAAATAATCTTATTTCCTAAACATGTGACTAAGGATCAAGGCCCCATTATAACCTATCACCTAGTGATTGCAACCTAGGAACATAATTAAATTCCTAAGTAACCTTATATAAGTGTAATTAGATAATTAATTAGACCAACACAAATGATATGTTGACCAATTGCAATATATTTTTGTAAGATTAGAAGATTAAATTTATACCCACTACCACCTACAAAAATAATGAATTCCTTCCATAAGATGGTATGCAATATTATGAGTTTTCTTGATATTAAGACCTATCAAAAATGATGATGAGGTATGAGTTATATTACAAAGAGTACAACGACCTTGCTTATATAGGTAAGGTGCGGAATATGATTGAAAATTATTGTGGAATGTGTCTTAATCCTATGACATGAGATAACTAACAACCTAAAAAATTATAAATCAAGCATTAAAATCTAGAAAGATAAGTTCTAGATATGTCAACTAATACTTCTAGAAGGAATCTTATGTCCCGAGTAAACTTAAAGTATGAATAAGTCCCCTAAGTCCCTAGCAAGGTAAAGTAATAGGTACAATACATATATTCACACCAACACCCCCTTTTAAGTGCAACTTAGAGAGAAGATTATTATACAAATGATGTAAAGAGATGTAAGGATTGGTTCTGGCTACAAGGCCATTTTAGGTACCCATGTATAAATGCAAATGAAATCTCTCACAAATGGAGAAAAGGAGAAATCCCAAGGGGGAAAAACTCCTCCCAAAAAGAGAGAAAAGAAACAATCAAGTGATGAAATATGGAGGACTCCATGATATCCCCCAAGTACACCATCCATCACATAGATATATTACAATCAATAGCCCCCCATAAGAGGGAAATAGAGACTATGTAGCCCCACCCCCCCACAATGTGTAATCTTCTGCAAAAATGGTAAGTGCTTGAAGATAAAACATGATCCAATGTCAAAAAACAACTTGTCTCCCTTTTTGGAACAAACAAAACCAAGTACAAATATAGGAATTCTTCCCATTCCAAATATGAATTAAAAGAAAGAATCATAAATATGTATGCTGATGGATTTGAAACTTAATCATGTGTCTCCTTGGCTAGTAAATATGAATATGCCATGCAATCAAATTAGGTACATGCCTAATCAAAGATGAAGGTAACAAATCAAAACTATGTGGAAACTGATTTTGAACAAGATCCAAAGACAAAGATAGTTTGACAACATCTATACAATGACTATCATAAAAGAGGAGAGATAACCCCTCAAATATGTCCTCCAAATCTCAAATGTGAGACTCCACAAACAAGGATGCAATGTTTGATAAATAGGAATCCAAGTCAAGAAAATAATGAGATACCTATTGCAATAAAACAGTAGAAGTTCTCAATGAATCACCAACAAAAAATGAATGGTCCAAATGAACATGAATGATGGGAGCCTCAATCAATGACTCTGCACAATGAATCAATGAAGGTTAAGGTACATCAATTGTCTCTAAAGGAGAATAAGGTGCATCTGAAGAAACCTCATCATCCTCATCTAAAGAGTCAAGGTATTCCAAAACTTCAAACTCCTGCATAGTACCATGATCATAGGGTATCCAATCTAAAAAATGAAGAGGCACAAGACAACTTTAAATAGGATCATTTAGGAATGGCTAAGTATCTGTTGGATATTCCATCATTGCTTCCATGTAGATAGTGTTTGTTTTATGGTTTTTATTATTGGTATGTAAACTTAGTATATTTGTTTAGTTTGTTTATAATTTTTGAACCCATGAGTGCTAGATAAAGCACACGGTTGTAGTCATCCTCATGTATAAATATTTTTACATAATGCAAATGAGGCATTCGATTTATCTACCAATTATGATATGGTATCAGAGCATCGGTTTATGCATGTGCCTATGTTTCTTTTTAATTGTGATTTGTTTGAGCATCTCCTATCAATCAACTGCTGAGTTGGGTACCATATTTTTTGCTTAGAGTAATGGAATCTGTAGTATGTGATGCTTAGTGTGGTATGATGGATTATCACATCTTCTCTTTACTCGTGCCCTCTATCACATTGCCACAACCTATGATAATTTTGGCATCTACAGAGACATATAGAAAAATAAGTGTGCATATTTGATTTTGCATGTGCATTCTATTTTTTGAAAGATATTAGAGCCTTTCATCATGCATTGCTTTCCAATTGAATATTTTCATCAATGTATGTGAGAACCAGTTGTTATTGATCGAATTTCAGTTACAAAAGTTTGAATTTTCTTTAGGAATTTTTCCATTTTCATTGATATCATTATTGGTGGTTGCATTTTGCACCTATTCACGACTTCATTGTTTGCATATTATTTTTGTGCTTTGATTGTGGTCTAGGCGGATATATTGTTTGAAATTGTTATTGGAATTTGTGTAGGAAATGGATCACACTCTTTTCTAAATTGGTTGCGATAGAGATCATTTTATCGAAGTCATTTGGAGTAATTTCACGAGTTTCACATTGTGAGACAAGTTGCAATAGCGACTTCTGTTCCTTGGAGGCATTTTGTTCAATTGTTTCGAACTTTCATTTCTTGGCGGTTGATCTGCACCTTTTTATCTCAACCTATTGCCTTGGATTGAGTTGCTAATCAACTTGTATCAGACTTTGTTTCAGCACATAGATTAGTAGATTGTATTGTTCATTTCCTAGTTGGTTGTAGATCGAGCTCTTTGTTTAATGGCAGGAGATCTATTCTTTGATTGGGCTAAACACTTTCTGCCAGTTGCTTGTAGAGATCTTGATTCTAGAGGTACAAAGTCACTCTGGCTTATTTTTTAAACTACAAAAGCTACAACAGTAGGCCACGTAGCTGAAATTTTCTTTAAGTAGTGTTTATTTCCAAGCTCAAATTTTGTGTTAAATATTTAACAAGCATAACACAATGAAGATTGCACAACTATAATTTGTAGATTTAATAATATTGACACTGTGATAGGGATGTATATTTTGTTTTGAAACTGAACTGGAAGAGATGCAACATGAATTATTGTAAGCACATTCTTGAAGGCATTTCAACTAAGCTATATTTTTTTAAGATGTTAATTTTATTCTTGAAGTATCCTCTCCTATGCAGCGTATTGTTGATCTAAGTGATGAGAAACAAATTTAAATAACACCTATATATTGCTAATACAATGGTAGTCAGTTCTCTGAAATTCCTTCTTTTAGATTCCCAATTGCTCTGTGGGAATAATTATTCAGCATGGAAGACCAAGCTTAAAAAACAACTTGAGTTTCAAGAAGTTTGGGATGTGGTCAATGGAACCACAACATGTCACAAGAAAGATGCTAATGAACAGAAGAAATTTGATCAAGTTGACTGAAAATAAAAGTTGATCATTATGTTCAGCATGTTTGATGAAGTTCATCCCTTCATCTGCGACTCATCCACAACCAAAGATGGATGGGACAAGCTAAAGATGGTGTATGAGGTGAAGAATCAGAATCGGATCCTAAATTTGCAGAGTCAGCTACATAGCTTGAAGATGAAGAATGGAGAACAACTGGAATCCTTTCTCAAAAGGATTTTAGAATTCAGGGCCTCCTTACAAGCATTGGGAGAAATAATTGATGATGCAGTTTTGGTGCCTATTGTTCTACGAGAACTACCTTCTAGGTATAATTTTTTTGTGATGACTTTGAATGTCACAGAGACAACACCCAGTTTTGAGAACTTAGTGAATCTTCTATAGAAAGAAGAGTCTCTAAGGCAAGAACATGAGGAGGAGGATCATGCAATGACTACACATCATAAAGGAAAGTATCCTATGAAGTAGTTCAGTGGACCTCCCAAATTCGGTAATTCATCCAATTCTCAGAAGAAGTGTTCAATATTTGAAAGAGTTGGACATGATGTGAAAAATTGTTGGTAAAACTCCTTCAACAAAGGATCATCCAAAAAACTACATCCAAAGAAGCCACATCAAAGTGGTAAACCACAATGGGAGTAGAAGAACAAACAAAAACAACAAAGCAATGTTGTTGAAGTAGAAGATTCCTCAATCGAGGAATACGTGCTTTCAAATCACACTTCAGAAGGTGGTTCACAATCAACATCAATATGGTATGTGGACTTAGGTTCTACAAAGCATATGACTGGTCAAAAGGAATGGTTTCTCATATTGAAACCCCATCATGGTACGATCACTCTTGGAGATGATACCACTCATGAAATCAAAGGTATTGGTGACATCTCTTTGAAGTTTTCCATTCATCATTGTAGGATTACTAATGTCTTGTACATGCCAGAACTTACCAAAAATCTCCTTTTTGTTCATCAATTTCTTGACCACAACCTTAGGATTGAGTTTGATTGCCATCAAGATACACATATTTTTCTTATTATAGATAATTCTAAAAATGAAAAGATTGTTGCTAGTGCTACTAAGATTGGAAAAATGTTCAGGCTTGATACAATTGCTAATAATCAAGCCTTAGTGACTAAGGATGAAGATCTTTCTCTTCTTTGGCATCGTAGATTTGGTCATTTAAGCACTAGTTACTTGCAAACACTTGGTAAAAAATGCATGGTCAAAGGGCTTCCCTCACTTGAAAATTCGAGTGCTATTTGTTCTAGTTGTATTGCTGGAAAAAAACATAGAGCACCCTTCTATCCTAGTGAGCATTGTGAAATCCAACCTTTGCAGCTGGTGCATACCGATCTATACAAGCCTATGCCACCTAGTTACAATGGCTATAAGTATTTTCATCTATTTTTTGATAATCATACAAGGAAAATGTGGGTATATTGCTTGCAACATAAAGATGGAGCTCTATCATATTTCAAAGAGTTTCGCACTCAGATGGAGAAAAATATGAATCATTGTATTCGTGTTCTCCACTTGGATCAAGGGGGGAATACACCAACATATAATTCTCCAAGTATCTAAAAGAACATGGAATTCAGCATCAACTGATTGCAGCATTCACACCTCAGAAAAATGGAGTTGTTGAATGGATAAATTGCATCATTGTGGAGATGGTCTGAAGTATGTTGAAATATTCCCAACTTAAGCATGCATATTGGGCTGAAGTTGTTCACATTGCAGTTTATCTTTTGAACTGTACACCAACCAAATCCCTTGATGGAATCACACTAGAAGAAGCATGGACAGGGGTAAAGCCTTCTATCTCTCATCTTCATGTGTTTGGATGCACTGCCTATATGCATATTCCTAAACAAAAAAGAATGAAACTAGATGAAAAATAAATGAAATGTATTCTTCTAGGATATAGTAATGAATCCAAAGCATATCGCCTTATGGATCCTAATACAAAGAAGATATACATTAGTAGGGATGTAATTTTTGATTAGAAGAGTGAGTCAAGTTCTCCTCCCACTCCATCACCTACTACAGGTAATGCTCCTATTTTCAACATGGATGGTAAAAATGATGGGCATGTTGATAATCAGTTAACATCCACCACCGTCACAAAACCATTACCAAAATGGTACACTAGTACCATTCGAGATGCAAAGCTAGATGGAGTCCCAGACACTCCCATTTCAGGTCCAAGGACTCACAACATGGCTTGCAATGAGGTAAAATTAGCTCTAATGACTACAGTTATTGAAAATTTTGAGTCATCTAATGTCCAGGAAGCACTAGAGTCAAAGCCTTGGAAAGAGGCTATGGAGGCAAAGTATCAATCTTTGATGAAAAACAACACTTGGGAGCTCGTTGATCTACCACCTGGTAAGAAAGAAATTGGTTGTAAATAGATTTTTAAAACTAAGTATATAGAAGATGGTAGTATAGATAAACATAAGGCTAGACTTGTAGCCAAGGGTTGTTCCCAAAAAGAAGGAATAGACTATGAGGAAACATTTTCTCCCACTGCAAAGATAAAAAACCATTAGAATAATTTTTTATTTTGTTGCACAATTTGGATGGAAATTGTATCAAATGGATGTAAAAAGTTCCTTTCTTAATGGAGACCTTAAGGAAGAGGTCCATATGACCCAACTAGAGGGATATGTTGCACCTGATAAAGAGGAAAAGGTATTCAAACTTGTCAAGTCCCTATATGGTCTCAAACAAGCTCCTAGAGCTTGGTACATTAAAATTCATAATAGTTGCTAAAAAATGGTTTTACTAGGCATCCATATGATCCTAATCTCTACCTCAAGGGTCAAGGGGGGATATTGTGATCATTTTTGTATATTTTGATGACTTAGTTATCATAGGAAACTCAAAAGCAATGATTGAGACAACCAAGATTGGTCTCAAGAAAGACTTTGATATGACAGATCTTGGGCTATTTCACTATTGCCTCAGTTTAGAGGTATGGCAAAAAAATCACCTTATCTTTGTTTCTAAAAGAAAATATGCCAATACATTTCTTGGGAAGTTCATAATGATGGATTCCAAACCCATTTCTACACCTATGGAATCAGGTTTGTAGTTATATGTTTTTTATTCATCTCCTCAGGTGAACGTGACTCTTTATCGACAAATGATTGGGGGTTTGATTTACTTGACTTATACTAGACCAAATATCAGTTTTGTTATTAATTATCTTTCACGATTCGTGCAAAATCCAAAGAAATGTCATTGGCTAGAAGAAAAAAGGGTCTTAAGGTATATACATGGTACAATAATTCATGGTTTGGAATACAAAAGGAATGATCAATTCTTCTTAACAGGGTATATAGATGCAGATTATGCAGGTTCAATTGATGATGTGAAATCCACATCTGGATTTGTTTTCTTCTTGGGTTCAGGTCCTATTTCTTGGGGAAGTAAGAAACAAGCCACAGTTGCTCATTCCTCAATAGAAGAAAAATATCATGCAACAAGTGTAGCATTTTGTGAAGCAGTTTGGTTGCGTCGCATATTAGAAGGATTGGGGGTACCTCACAATTAGCCTATAGTCCTCTTTTGTGACAATTAGAGTGTTCTCAAGCTTGTTCATAATCTAGTATTTCATGAATGAACAAAGCATATTGAAGTTTACTATCATTCCATTCAAGAACATTTTCAACAAAACAACATCCAACTTCAGTTCTGCTCAACACAAGAACAATGTGTTGATGTATTCACCAAGCCTCTTGCACGAGTGAAGTTTGAAAGTTTTCCAGGATTATCTTATTAGTAATTTAAAGCAATAATGTAATAAGGGGGAAATGTTGGATATTCCATCATTGCTTCCACATAGATAGTGTTTTTTTTATGGTTGTTATTATTGGTATGTAAACTTAGTATATTTTTTTAGTTTGTTTATAATTTGTTGAACCCGTGAGTTTCAGATAAAGCACATGGTTGTAGTCATCCTCATGTATAAATATATTTCCATAAATCAAATGAGGCATTCAATTACTCTACCAATTTTGATAGTATCAATATCTTCATATATCTCCCAAATTTTAGTCCAAAGAGAATGAGGACACTCAAGATATATATAGTATTCAAAGTTCTAACATCAATATGCATAGTAATAACTCCTAAGACATGATCCTTTTTGTAATTCCAATCAAATTTCTTGCTAGTTGTACCTAGAGGGGGAATAAGATTATATAAATTTGGCAATAAATAAAGCCATCAGAGATTTTTTATGATTCCATCTCTCCATTATTTATAGTTTCCCCTTCTCAACATAATTAGAGAAGGATGAAATTAAAACCCCATAATGAACTATGATAAATCTCAAAAATTACGAAGACATTAACCTTCAATAGAAATTAAAAACTCTTAAAATTGATGTATACTGCTAATGAAGACTTCCCAACAAATAGAACTTCTTCAAATAGAATTATGTCTAAGTAATCAAGTAAGTGCCAAAAATTGTAAAAAAATAATAGATATTACCTGAGGTTGAATCTAATGATAGATATCTTTATCACCTTCACAATGTTGTTGGAATCTCCAAATCTCCAAATTCTAACAATAAGGCAAAAACATGCTAGCTTGGGAGTCCAAAATGGAATCTTCACTTCAAGCAGCAATAAATGTTGTCAAATATAAAAAATAATAAGTAATAAACTCCACCACAATGATGTTGACTAAATTATCTTTCCAACAATATCTTGTTTGCAAAAAATTACCTCCTAGATCAAAAGTTATCTCAGTTTGAAAAAAAACTCTAATTTGGGACAATTGTAGGCTAATCAAGTGCAAAATTTTGGCACCTTGAGTGTTAGCCCTCGACCGCTCATGTGACTGCATGCTAAGTAGTTGCAAAAATAAAAGGCTCATTGCCAAGCTAGTTGGTGGATAGGCTATGATCAACGATGACGGGGTTGTTACTAATGGTGGCAAGGTGGCGATGCACCCTTAATACCAGTGGCATGTCTATATGTGATGTGGACAAAAATAGAGATCTGAATAGAATTTTAATAGTGAGATTGTGACTCATTTTGTGGTTGCAATGTGTAATTTTCTACAAAATTGACCATGAAGATAATACTTCCAATTGGGAAAGATTCCTTACACATATTGAATTGTTGATCTAACCACTGGGACCTATGAATATTCCTTGCATACTTGTAGAAAAAATAAATTAAAAATCTAAAATAAAAGCAACAACAGTGACTTCTCTTGTTACCAACTCACATCTAGAACCTTCACCTCCACTCTTCAAACTATATTTCACTATCTCAAATCTCTTTCTCTCAAAAAATTTCTTTCCAAAATCATGTGTGTATCCCTCATGAAATCATGTTAAGAACATTGAAAAACCACCACATTGCAAACACTTCTCATTTAAACAATCATTTATATAGAAAAAAAACATCACCTATAACATATAAAAATAAATCTAATAAGTTCCTAGATGACTTCAGAAGTTACATTGCATCATACTCCTACAAGATTTCATTAGTATGCATATTATACTTAATATAGCATTATAGTTAATGATACATTGAAAACTCTACATGTTTTTTGCGATATTTATTATGGATATTAAGAGGTGCACAATAAAATGGTTTACAAGATTCAAAAATTGTTTGTGATATTTACAAAGTTGGATGTGTTTCACAAAATTGTTTTTACAATATTGTTTAGATACATTTTACACAATGTTTAGGATGTGGTATGTGGTCTTGATTGTGTAATACCCCTTCGTTTTGCTTCTCGTTTCATGTTGTTTTATGCTTTGCTTGGGTTGCAGCTACTTTGATACTTGACACATTTTGTTATGATGTTATGATCGCTACTCTTGAGCGACAACTATTATTGTGTGATGTGATTATCTAATTTTGTTTCACATGCTTTAATGGATTAATGATGTCAGTAGAATTATCATGAGATTATTTATGTGAGTATTGTTTATGACGTTAGTGTCAGTCTTTGATGAGTGTATTGGTGAAGAAGACAGGTTCGCATCTCGCTTGCGAGCGCCCTGCGAATCCGAGATTTCTTCTTCACGGTGTGAATTATGTGTTGGATATATTATGTTGTTTACTTGATTTCAAGTTGCAAGTACATGACATTGACTTCACCTGATTTCACAGGTTTGAGCGTGTCAATCCAATGGTTAAGTTGAACGGGAGATAGTAGCTTGGTAACATGTGTTAGGTCTACACCCTAGCCTTAGTGTGTCATCAGTCTTGATTATTGAGTCATGTTGTATCTTATGTGATGTTATGTAATGTTTTGAAAAGTGCTTACTTATTAAATGCTTCTTTTAGAAAATTGCATTGGTTGAAAGAGATGTTTATTTTTATATTGAATTAAAGTTATGCTTATTGGTTATATTTAAAATTATTATAGAAATTAAACTTAAATTATTTGAGTAATTAAATTTAAATCTCAAGGGATTAGATTTAATTATTAAATAATTGTAAGTAAGTTCATTAAAGTTCATTTATTTAATTTATTAAATTTAAATCTCAAGGGATTAAATTTAGTTATTAAATAATTGAAAGTAAATTAATTAAAGTTAAATTATGTAATTAATTAAATTTAAATCTCAAGGGATTGAATTTAGTTATTAAATAATTTAATAATAATTAAGTAAGTATATTTGATTGTTAAATTAAATTAAATCAAAAGGAAATTATAGGAAATTGAAATTTTCTTTAAAGTCAAAATTAGGGCCTTTCAAATGGGAAATGAAATTGTTATCTAAATTCAATTTTTGCATTGAATGTGAATTAGGGTTGCATTAGGTTATTTTGGAGTTGTGAGGAAATGATGTTTTATAAGATTAGGGCAAAAAAGTTTGGGGAGGCTTCTTCTTTCTTTTTTTGATAGGCATGAAATTTTTGGGAGAAAGTTTGCACATGAAAGGATTTGGAAGTATTTTTCTGTTGGTAGAATTAAATTGAAAGGAGAGAAATTCTATGAAGAAGGTGGAGCTATTGGATCAAAGCTAGCTGGAAATTCATTGCATTGTTGAAGAGGAGTTGTAAGGATCTTAAGGGAAGCTCTGCATCAAGAATCTTGGCTATTTCCTATGGCTTCAAATAACCAGGTTTTTCTTTTATTCTATGAATTATTGTTTTTAGTTTAATCTATTTTCTAAATGATAGAAATTGCAAAATTGGTGATTTACTTGAAACCCTAGGTTGAACTTCAACTTTTAGTATTCAGATTTGTATTTCAAAACACAAACCCTCTTTGAAAAATTCTGTTGAAAAGTTCTAGAACAATGTATTTCTTTTTATTTTGTTTAAAATTATTTGAAACATGAATGAATGGTTTCTTTTGGCATTCAGATTTAATCTCTTGAACATGAGATGTTTTAATATCGTCAAAATTTTATTACTGGTTTTTAGATTTATTTCCTTCAATTTCACCAGTAAAATTTGGTTCTGGAAAAAAAAAATATATAAATGTAAATATATATTACATGTATCATATTTTCAAATATGATACATAGAATATATATTTACAAATATATATCCTTTTATATTAAAGCTTTTGCTTTTAATTTTTATGAGATTGTCGTTGTACGGCGAAGGTCGGATATCCTACCTGCGCGTACGAAATTTGTTTTTGTTTTCATTTTATTTTATTTTAAAAAAATATATATATTTATGTGTGGGGAGGTTCGGCCCCCCCACTATACTATGTTTGGGGTATGCAGTACCCACCGGGCAGTGCGCCCACTGCTTGGGGGGACGCACTATCCTGTGGGGACTGTGGCCCCCTATACACCTTGTGTCGGCCGTTGTACATAGTACAGTCAGTGCAGGCCACAGTCTGCGGACTGCGTACTACAGGCGTCGACGGTACCGTCCATCGGACAAGTACCATCCAAGCCTGCCATGATTTTTTTATTTTATTTTTCATTTTTTGATTATTTTTATTTTCATTTTGTTTTTTTTTATTTTTTTTATTTTAAAAATTGCTTTATACTATTTTGGTTTTATGATTTTTAATTTGTTTATTATGATTTTATTTTGAGTTTCGATTTTTGTATATATGTATGCGAATTTTAATTCGTATTTTATTCTGATTTCAATTAATTTCTTTTATATAGTATTTTCGGTGGGTGGAGATAACTATTGAATATATATATGTTAATATTATATGTGATATAATATTAAATATATATGTACTTATGTATTTATTAAATTGGGAAAATTGTAGATCTTATCCCGATACAATTATATTAACATTCTGATATTCTTTTTAGAAATATAGAATTGTTTCAGCAATGTCTATTTAATCTTTTGGTTTAGGGATAGTTATGTATGAATAGAATAGATATATTTAATTATATTTTCTATCCTTTTGATGGCTTGCGTAAATATATTATTGTATGCAAAATAAGTAGACGGTAATCTAATTTGAAATAATTAGGGTGCATGATTAAATAAAATTGTGAAAAGTAATTATGTTAATGAAGTTATTATTATGTGTAATGAAAGTTTTGAAAGATTGCATTCTAAATTCCATGAGAAGTATTAGTTAGGAATATGGATTTAAGATATCCAAATTTAGTAATTTTCATTGCCAATGCATTATTATTTGGATTCTCCTTGTTATTGATTGTTTGGGAAGCGAGTATTTGAGGTTTTTTATTGTAAAGTCTTCTAGTAGATGTGGGTCATTCCCTTGATAAGTGATTATTTGATTTTCCCTTGAGTACTGTCACAAGTGTTTTGGTTTCCTCCTAGTGTTGGAGTGGATTTCTATGTTGTTGTCTCCTAGGATAGGAGAGAGTACATTGGTTCAGTTCTGTAACACTTGAGTAACCCTTGGAGTTAGATTGTGTAGTGTGTTATCCAATTAGAAGAGTGGCTTTTGTTAGGGGCCGGAGCCTAAAGAGGTAAACTGGGTAACCTTCAGAAGTGATTTTAACAACTGAGAACTAAAGTAAATGTACTTAGAGGACTAGGATGTAGTTCACATTAACTAGGATAAATTAACCTCACTCATAGACACAAGGGTTTGTTTAAACTTGGGGTGAGTGAGAAGGCCTGGAATGGCAAGGTCAACTATCTTGTCCTTATGAGAGGTAGTTGATTCCGCTTGAGTGAGTATGAGTGTCGGGATTCGGTTGAGGCCACTAGGATTATCGGAGCCTATGAAGAATGCCCAGAGGATATCTCATGACAAACCTTGTGATGACACTCTGTCTAGGATAACACTGTGTTTATGTTGTGCGTATGTTTTCTTTAGCACACTTGATTATAATATGTCTGGAAGCAATGTAACCATGTTTAGTATTAGACTTATATTGTGCATATGTGTGGTAAAGTCAGTTGTATCAGTATGATTCTGCCTTTGGTTGAGGTAGTAGGTTTCTCATCCATGTTACCTTGTTACTATCTCCTAGCATGGGGGGTGGGCCTTCGGGTTCCACTTGGTTGGGTGGAACATGCACCAAAACCGTCGGGTCCCCCTTGATCTTTAGCACTTGGTGGCGAGACATCTAGATGGACAGCTCGCAAATCTTGTTATTATTTCTTGTACTTTGTATTTCAAATTGTAATGATATTGTTTTACCCCTCTTATGTTATGAGGTGGACCTTGTAATTATCATACTTATGTATTTTGACTCATTCTGGGAATGAGGATTGTAATAGATTTATGTAATGGATGCTTCATTTATATCTTGTATCTTCTTATGTTGTTGAATGTTATTACTTGAGTTATTTATTTTCAATGTAATTTAGATGTTGTATGTTAATGGGGATTTTGTAATCCCAGTTATGTAACCCTAGGGGATGTTGTCAATTATAGTTGAACATGTGGGTTTAATTCACTTCTTTTAAAAAAAAAATTAGTACGCTTGTTTAGTGAATTGAAACTTCCTCTAGGGTTGCGTGGCGGGGCATTACAGATTGTCAATTCTTAACTTTAATAGGACATCCTATGCATCAAGGGTGATACTCTAGATTGAGGGTGCCAAAATTATTGAATTTCATTCTTTATGTTCTTTGTTATCTTCTTATCAACACATGGAAGCCTCCCACTAAAATTCCATGTATCATTTTGAAGAGGACTATCGATTCTTCCTCTTCTTGAGAGTGCTCTGGATAATAATTTACTATTTAGGTTTAAATCAACACAAGTTTTCCTCAATAAATGAGCCTTTCTCAAATGATGGATTACTAATGAGGTTGTGATTACTCTATAAGCAGCTCTCTTATCTCTTTCCTTATTAGTCTTTCCAATATAATTAAGAGCATTAAAAATATTTTTGACAATAATATTATTTTTGTCCAACTTTTTACTCACAAGAATCTTCATTATTCAATTTGGCTAGAAAAGGTCTCATTTTGTGTGTCTTTAGCAATTGTAGGAAAAGTTGGCATTGTTCGGTCAATGTCTTATTGTTAAAGTATTCAATGAAATTTTTTGAAGCCCACAACCGAATGGTTCACATTGACCTCTTTCCTTTATAATTTTTAATTATGTTCTCATCAATTTCAAGTAGCCATTTCGGGGTTCTTGAATTTCATGGATTTTAAATTTCTCTTTCTTCCTCACAAAGGTCTTGTGTTCTCATGTAATTTGGTGATACATAATGCTCAAATGTTTCATTTTCAATGTTATCAATGTTATCAAAATTCTCAATATAAATTCCAACATTTTTATTTCCACTTTCAACATTTTAAATATCAATTTCAACATTTTTATTTCCAATTTCAATATTTTCAATATCAATTTCAACATTTTCATTTTCAATTTCAATACGATATTCAACATTTTCAAATTATATTTCATCTTCACTTGAAATAACATTTACATGTGGAGAAGAAGCCTCACCTTGATGAGTATTCAGCATACCTTGTTTGCTCTTCCTATGACTTTCTCTATATTTTTCTCTATATGCTTCAATTTTCTTTGTTTTGAATTTTCTCTTACCTTCTCATTTATGATGGCTCCTGCTCCCCATTATACCTACAACAAAGATCACAAAAAGTATTGTCATGTTGATATTTGTTTAAAATAATGTATCAAAAGAATAATATTGCCTGTATCATATAGAATTCATGGGTTTTCAGACAACAAAGAGCATGTGGGAATGGTTGGAATGCTCAAAACGGTCCTTTATTTTTATATGGTCCCCAAAGCGAATATCCATTTAGAACAGATATCCATTCTAAATGGATATCTATAATGAATTCCATGCATAAGGCGTGAAATGTTTAGTCTTTATACAGGGTGAAATAAATGTTCATTAATAATGCATATCCATTTTGTTTAGTATTTTTAAAAACCACAAAACGTATAAAACCAATACTATGTATTATTAATATATAATAAAAATATTATATATTATATATTACAATATATAATATAATATGTTATTTATGATATAGTATATACTATATAATATTATATATTATTGAAGATCTAGAGGGAAACCAAAAGGAGGAAGAGGAGGATGAGTAGATGGGTTTGATGAATGGAGGTCAAAGATTGGTGAGGTTAGCCAAGCTCAAATTTGTGGATAAGAAAGGGAAACATAAAGAAATTGAGTTAACTAAAGAGGAAAATTTGGCAATGGAAGAGTTTGAACCTCAACAGGATGAGGATAGTGAAGATATGAAGTTTGAAGATATTTTCTATGAGATGGGGGAAGAAGATGTTGAGGATAACTTCGATGAAAAGGAGGAATAATTTGAAAGGGAAGAAGATACTAGTGATATGGAGAAGGAGGTCAAGGAAGAGGACATTGGTAATATGGAGAAGGGGGCCACTAAAGTGGAGGTTAATGCTGAAGATGTTTCTATTTCTGAAAATACTAATGTCCTTTTCTTGAAAAGTAGGATAACCTTCTTGCAGGTCCAGATGGAAGACATGGAGAAAGCACTTATCACCTTGATGAAGGTGACTAATGGTCTGATGTGTCATGCCATGATGGGTGCAGTTTTTGGTCAAACAAAAATTAATAAGAAGTTGAAGAAGATCGGGAAACAAGATGAAGAAAAGGACCTAGAGAATGAGGAGGGCCCAAATTGGAGGGAATTTTTTTCCCAAATTGGAAAAAATTGGGAACTCATTGCTAAAACCAAATAATGGATTTGTTGTCTTGTGTTGATCTCCTTTTTGTTCTTGTTTTATGTCTGCTCTTAAACTATCAGTTCTAAGTTTGATTGTCCCAAACTATTATTTCTCGTTGGCTATGTTATGGTTTTGGACATGCTGGTGTTTGGTTACACTTTGTTTTGGCCGATATACCAAGTTTTGGGTTAGTATGTGGTATACTCTTGTTTTTAATTATAATTATATAGATCTTGTCGATACTATTAATGGTTATTTGGCCTGCGTGCCTCTTTTGAAGACTTAATAGTAATTGGTTGTTGTTTTGTTGGATCTAGATGGTGTTGTTTCCCCAGCCTTTTTGATGTCTTTGTGCCACAGGATCAAGGCCCTTCCCTACTAATATAATAAAAAACATATAATATTATATATTATATACTATATACTATATACTATATACTATATAATATTTAATATATAGTACATATTATATATTATATATTATATATTATATACTAAATATTATATAATATATAATATATAATTATATATTACATATTTTATATATGCTATATATTATATAGTATCTACTATAACATATATATAGTATATAGTATATATATAATATATACTACGTTATAATATATATAGAGTAAGAGAGAGGGGGAGAGAGAGTTATCTAGGTAGGGTGTGAGGGATAGATGGAGGGAGATACTAGAGAGATAGAGAAAGGGGAATGAGAAAGAGTTATCTAGGTAGGGTGGGAGGGAGAGACCTAAGAGAGAGAGAGAGGTTGAGAGGGATATAGGGAGGGAGAGACTTGAGAGGGAGAGAGAAAGAGAGTTATCTAGGTAGGCTGGGAGGAAGAGACCTGAGAGAGAGGGAGGTAGTGAGATAGAGTTATTTATCCCTCCATCTCTCTCCCTCTCACCCTACCTTGATAACTCTCTCCCACACCCCCTCTCTCTCCCTTCATCCCTCCCTCTATCCTTGTGTCCCTCTCTCTCTATATCCCTTCCTTCCTCCCTCTCACTTTCTTAGGTCTCTCCCTCCCTCTATCCCTCCCACCCCCTCTCTCTCTCTTAAGTCTTTTCCTCCCTCCCTCTCCCTCTCTCTCTTCAGCCATGGCCTTTTTATCTTTGTGGTATTGTGGAAGAACTTTGTATTTAAATCACCCTCCTTCAACCATGACTCTCTTGATTTTTTCCTCTAGTATCATTCCTCTCATGCTAATAATTCATTGTACATAGCTATTAGTGATTTTTCCTATTTTACCTCTTCAATGGTCATCCCATATTTTATAATTTTATCACCCAATTTGGCCAGAGCTTCTTCCACCTTTGGTTTTTCTTCAAAAATGTTCTTAAAAACATTGATGTTCCACTCATAGAGTTTTTCTTTCATTCTCACCATTTTCTTTTGGAATAGAAACATTTTTGACCCCTAGATGTGTATTGGTATGAAATGAATATTGGTCTAATTGTTGCCTTTGGTGGTGTGTTTAATTGTACCTAATATTTTGATACAAGAAACCGGTCTAGTTTTTCTACGATATTAGTGAAGCCCTTCCTACTATTGTTCCATGTGAAGGAGCCATTGCTTGTTTTGACATCAAAACAATTATTTGTTTCACTTAAATTCACAAAGTCTCTTTGTGATTGTGTTACCTTTCTTATTCCCTTGCTTTTTTTCAGTTATATCCAAGATGGAATTGAAATCACCCCCTAAGCTAGTTCTACCTTTAACTAGTTCTTTTCTTAGATAATCCCAAACACGTTTCTTCTCCTCTATTTTTATAGGTCCATATACATTAAAAATATCAAATTCAAATGTGGATGATAGAACACTTACCTTGGCTTTCATCTAGTTTTGATTTAAACTTTTAACCACCACCTTCACCTTGGCCCACTTCCACATAATTCCTATGACCCTCATTGTTCCTAATACATCTACAAATGCACCTTTCCAGTCTTTTATGTATTTAAGGAAGGAATCTATTTCAAAAACTTATAGTTTTTTCTTGAATTAAAACCATTTTAACATTTTGAATATCTAACTAACTCTTGACTAGTCACCTCTTGTTAGGGGAGCTTAGTCCCCTAACTTTTCATGTTAGGACTTTCATCTTATCCCAAGGGATGAGTAGCCTCCCTTAGATCTCATCATGCAGGTTTTGATTGAAGGTTGGTCACCCTTCAATGCCACCTCTTCCCTATTTTATTTATTTATCTTCTTTCCAATTTTGACATTGTGGTAGCCTTTGTTGTTTGACAAATATTCCTCTCCTCTAGGATACCAATTATATCTTCCTCCCCTTGAGATACAAAGAAACATGATTCCCTATCTATGTTGTCCCACATGTCTATCATTTGGAGGGTGGTTGGAGAGTGGGAGATTGTCAAATGTTCACATTCACCTTCCTCTAACTAGATTTATGATTCCATGGCTATCAGACTTTTTGTTTATGCTAGGATCACACCCATTAGTTTGGGTCATGTGTGTCATTTTCTTCAACATCTAATATATTTGATCCCTTTTATGGTTTTTGTGGGTCTTCTCTCTCCTTATTTCTTTAAAAATTCATGGTAACCTTTTGCAGTGCTCCTCATTATAATTCCTTCTCCTACACTTTAGGAAAAAAAAGGTTTACTTTTCTATTTCTAGTGATTGTAACCAATCCCATTCACCAATTATCAACCTTATTTCCTTCAAGGTTTCAAAAATCACTAACAGTTGAATTGTTGCATAGATTAAGGATTCGTTGTTTCGTAAATCCAGTTCCAAAATCCAACCCAAATAATCTCATATTTTCTTAAGGCATCTCGTGAACTAGTATTCATTAGGAAAATTATAAAAACAAATCTAGATTGGGTCATTTTAAGGGTCACATTTCAATGGATTAAAGTTTCCAGACCACTTCTACAAAAAGAGATGTATTATCACATTTCCACCCCTCCATGGAAATGATTTGGTCTCTAACAATCTCTTTTTCTAGAACACCAATAAAAATCATTTTTTTAGGAAGTTGACAATTGTTTTCATGCCTTAATTTCTTACCACATAGACATCGATCTCCATTCTTGTAAAATGCTTCCCTAAAAACTGGCCTATAACTATAATTTTTTGAAATATTTCACATCAATTTCCACAATGTCAGAGACATCTATATCAAAGGAACCTTGACTGGAAACATTCATTTGATCCACTTGTTTGTTTGTAAATTCCTTCGATGTAAACACCTAAGTTAGATCATCCTCCTTTGGTTTTTCCGCCATCGCCCCCAAATTCTATTCAATGTCTTATTGTTAAAGTACTCAATGAAAAATTTTGAAGCCCACAACCGAATGGTTCACATTGACCTCTTTCCTTCATGATTTTAAATTATGTTCTCATCAATTTCAATTAACCATTTTGGGGTTCTTGAATGTCTAGGATTTGAAGTTTCTCTTTCTTCCTCAAAAAAGGTCTTGTGTTCTCATGTAATTTGACGATACATAAGGTTCAAATATTTTATTTTCAATGCTATCAATGTTTTCATTTTCAATGTTATCAACATTTTCAATATCAATTCCAACATTTTCATTTCCAATTTCAACATTTTAAATATCAATTTCAACATTTCAATTTCCAATTTCAATATTTTCAATATCAATCTCAACATTTTGTAATGTCCCTTGCTAAATTTGGCCTTAAACTTGTTGATTTGCACCTTGGGAATTTTGTCAAACACTTGCCAAGTAAAATTTGTACTTACTGATTGAATTTATTTTCGATATTTTGCGATGTAGGCAATGATTATATGCATTCAATGGACTCAAATTAAATGTGTACTTGATTGATATTAAATGATTATGCAAAGTAACTATTGTTATATGAATTTCCAATGCAACTATATGACTAAAATATGCACCTACAACTAAGGGAAATTAATGCAAACACTTGGCAAGCAACCTAGATGACTAAATTCTTATGCAATAATGAAACTACAACAACGAGAATTATACCAAACACTTGGTATGAAAAATAACCATGTAAAAAGTAAGCTACAACAACTTAGGAATTTTATCAAACATATCATGTGTGTAATACCCCTCTGTTTTGCTTCTCATTCGGTTTGCTTTATACTATGTTTGGTTGTAGTTACTTTGATACTTGATACATTTTGTTATGATGTTTTGATCGCTACTATTGACCGACAACTATTATTGTGTGATGTGTTGACCTAATTAGTGTTTCTCATGTTTTAATGGATTAATGATGTTGTAAAGTTAACATGAAATGTTATTATGAGATTATTGGAATTATGATGGAAGTGTAAGTTTTGATGAGTGTATGGGTGAAGAGGACGAGTTCGCATCACTCACTTGCGAGTGCCCTGCGAATCCGTAATTCCTTCTTCACGGTGTGTATTATATGCTAGATATATTGTATGATATTGTTTACTTGCTTGCAAGATTGCAGGTACATGACATCGACTCCACTTGGTTTCACAGGTTTGAGCGTGTCGATCCAACAGATAAGTTGAACAGGAGATAGTAGCTAGGTAACATGTGTCAAGTTTACACCCTAGCCTTAGTGTGTCGTCAGTCGTGTGTGTCGAGTCATTGTCTGTCTTTCTTTAATGTTATTTAATTTTGAAAGATTTTTGATTTGGAAATAGATATTTAGAATAATTGCATTTAAATCATGTTGATGGTTATTTATTTCAAATAATTCAATGTGGATAAAAGTTTATATTTAATTTATTTAATTAATTAAATTTAATCCAAGGGGGTTGGATTTAGTTATTAAATAATTAAATTAATTAATTAAACGTGATACAAGAGAATGAAAGGAAATAAAAGAATTAAAATTAATTTTGGGAATTTAATTTCAATGTCAGAATTAAATTAGAAATTGTAATTAAATGTTTATTCGAGAAATTAGTTGCAACTTTGGAAATTAATTTATTATTTGAAATTGCATTTTAAATTGAAAGTGGGTTTTCGAAAATTGAAATTGAAATATCTAATTTGCATGTAATGTGAATTAGGGTTGTAAAAATTGAAATTGAAATATCTAATTTGCATGTAATGTGAATTAGGGTTGCATTAGGTATTTTTGATTTATAAGGAATGCATGTTTTAATTTTAGGGCAGAAAAGTCTTTAAGAAAAAGTTTTAGAAAAAAATTACATTTTTACAGCAAAGAAGAAATTTTGGAAAATTGCACAAGAAGGGTTTGAAGAAAGTTTTGATTGTAGAATTGATTGAAGGAAATATTGTTTGCATTTGTTGGGTTTTGGATTGGATTCATTGGAGGATTGAAGAAAATTCAGAAAATCTTTGGAGGAGGCTTGCATCAGAAATTCATATTTTCCTGTAGCTTCTTGTACCAGGTTTTCCTCTTTGTGTTTTATTGTTCTTGATTGTTTTTTTTTAAATAGTAGTGATTAAAGATTTGTTTGTTAAATCTTTTTTAGAAAATAAATTTGATATTAGAAGAAAAGAATTAAATAAATTTACAGCCTTTGCTTGTGAAAATTCTTGAGTGAAAATTGTGAAAACCTCAGTTGAATTTAAATTATTTGGGGAAATCAATTATGTTGTTATTGAAATCAAACATAGAGATTGAGCAATGCATTTAGAATGTTTTTAGAAAATGAAACCCTCTATTTATTATTAAAAATCGGATTTTAAAATCCGCACAGTAGTTATATTTTCATGGTAAAATGGTCTGATTGCATCGCGTATAACTCCACTTTCACAAACTGGGTTGTCAAGAAATTTAAAGGGTTTCTACATCTTGGAATTTTTCTATCCCTGTCAAAAACTCGCAAATACCTAGATCATAGTTTTTGAGTTATGCTTGAAACACGAGACTACTGTTAAGTTATTTTCCCATGGCTACTCTGATAATAAAATAATCATAAATTGATATTTATAAATATTAATATTTTATGTATTGTTATTATAATATTAAAGTATTATATTTATTTATATTATTTTAAATAAAAATTGTATATTAGATTAGTGGAATTAAAATTATAAACGTATGGAGAAATTATTGTTTATTTCAAAATGGCATGTTAAAGTTTAATTGAAGGAGATAAATATTTGATTTAAAGAATGCATAATTTAAAATTTAATTGTGGAATTTAAATTCATGTGTAAAAAGTTCAATTATTAATTTGATTTAATTGGAAAAATATATATATGATACTGGGTTATAGTCCAAATATTGATCTTATTTTAACACAATAAGTTATGGAAGAGACTAAATGTTAATTTGATTAATTTTATAATGATTTAATTTGCAAGAGCAATTGGTTATTTAATTTAAAGCGAAATGTTTTGAGTTATAGTTGAAAATACTTATTTTGTTAAGAGCAATTAGAGAATAAAATATTAGTGTAATTTCTCCCCTATCTGAAAAGATGAATTCTTAATTCAGTTTTATCGATATAATGAATTACGTAATGAAATGAGAAATGGATTTAGAGTATCCAAATGTAGTTTCTTCTATTGCGTTCAATGATTATGTATTTTGTGTTTATGCTTTGAGAATGGGTTGAATACCTATTAGTTTATAAGTCTTCTAGATGGTCTGTTGTTTGTGAGGGTTGTCCTTGTGATGTCAACCTGTTGTGAATTCTCTTGGTAGTGCATGGGATCGTGTTGTTTTAAAAGTAAATTCAGGAATTGATTATTATGAAGAGACAATTAATTATTTTAATTTTATCATTTTCTATTTGAACAATTTATTTGTTGAGAATGTATATTTTATGGTTTGAATAAATGGATGGATGTAATAAGAGTTTGGAAAGGGAAACTTTTAGATGAGATTAACATAGGGTGTTGTTGGAAAACTAGAAGAAATATAAGGTTTGGGTTAAGAAATTGAAAAGAATTATTGTAGAAGATTTATGTTAGTTTTAAAGGAAAACAATGGATTCGACTTAAATTATTTGAACTAGTCTATCCTTTATTATAAAGGCACTTATTTGGTTTTTTTTCAATTAATTTTGAAAGGGAAATAGTTATTATATTTTATTTCCATAGAGCAAATTAATCGTTGTGATTGGAATATTAAAGAATCTATATAATTGAGTTTATTAATATATATGTTTGGTGTATATACAATATGGAGCATATAAAAATATGTTAAGGGTAAATTCATTATCGTATTTCATTTTAATAAGATGTATACAATATATTATTGAATAGAGATTTAAAATGGATTGATTAGTGTATATGGGTAAGTGGATAAAGAAACGATATTTTATTATATTGAAGAGATCACATGTTCTAAATAAGAAATTGAATAGAGATTTAAAATGGATTGATTAGTGTATATGGGAAAATGGATAGAGAAACAATATTTTATTATATTAAAGTGATTGGATGTTCTAAATAGGAAATTGAATGAAATGCAAGATTTGTTGAAGAAATGGAAAGAGTTTACTTGCATGGATTTGTGTCGTTTTAAAAGTAAATTAAGAAGTTTTATTGATGAGGCAATCAATTATTTTATTTATTAATTTCTATTTAGATTAATTAAATCATTGTGATTGGATTATGAAAGAGATATGGATTTAGTATATCCAAAAATAGTAACTTCCTCATGATTATCTTAAATGATTTATATCTTTGTTTTCAGTAAAGGGAAGTGAGTTTAATTGTTTTAGAGTTCCAATAATGAAAGAGGAAATAAGGGTTATGATTATTTTAGATGATCTAGTTATTATGTCTTTGACTTTGTCAACACTACCTATTGAATGAATATGGATTTAGGAAATCCAAATATTAGATTTGATTAATGACTTGAATGCTTTTGTTGCTATGTCATCAAGTTGCATTGTGGGTTTTGGGATTTAGTGTTAGTCCTAAATTATAAGTCTTCCAGAAGAACTTAGAGGATAAAGGTTGTTGAATCTTTATGCCATCTAGTTGTTTTCCCTTGGGTAGTGCATGGCATCTTTTCAGTTTTACCTGGTTTCCATGAACGGGGATGTTTTGTGCCTCCTATGAAAGGAGTGGACTATGTTATTGTTGTCTCCAAGATGGTTGGAGTGAGTTCTATCATTTGTTTCCTCCTTGTGTTGGAGTAGTTTTGATGCCTAGTTTGTATGCACTTGTGTTTCCCCTTGGTGGATTGTTTGGGTGTGTGTTGTCGAATAGAAGAGTGGCTTTTGTTAGGGGCCAGAGCCCAAAGTGGTAAACCAGGTAACCTTCAGAAATGAGTTAATCAAGTGATAATTAAATTAATGTACTTAGATGATTAGGATGTAGTTCACACTAATCAAGATAATTTAATCCTCACTCATAGACACAAGGGCTCGTTTAGACTTGGGATGAGTGAGAAGGCCTGGAATGGCATAGTCATTTATCTTGTCAGTACGAGAGGTATTTGATGCCGCATGAGAGAGTATGAGTGTCGGGATTTGGTTGAGGCCACCAGGATTACCAGAGCCTATGAAGGATGCCCAGAGGAGATCTCATGACTACTATGCGATGACACTCTATCTAGGACAACTGTTGTTAATTGTTTTATGTGTACGGTTATCTGAACATACTTGATTTATTTTATGTCTGGAAGCAATGTGACCTATGTCAGTGATGTGAATGTTGTACTTGATTTGTACTTGTTTGGTGATTGAGTTGAACTTGTTAGTTCATTTATTTAGTTATATCAGTATGATTCAGTATGAGTCTGTCTTTGGTTAGAGGTAGTAGAATCTTTGTCCATGTTACTTTGTTACTATCTCCTAGCATGGGGGGTGGGCCTTTGGGTACCACTTGGTTGGGTGGAACATGCACCAAAACCCTTGGTTCCCCATCTATTTGCAATACTTGGTGGTGAGACATCCAGATGGACAAATCGCGGTTCTTGTTGTAATTACTTGCATTGTAATATTTCAATTTGTATAAGTTATTTTATCCCTCTTATGTTTATGAGGTGGAGTTATGTAATTGTAATACTTTTGTACTATTGTCTCATTCTGGGAATGAGTGATGTAACTATTGGATTAAGTTAATATTTATGAGATTGTACCTTGGTTGATTATCTTATTATGTTATGTGGTATTCTTATGTTGTGATGTTTATTTCATAAAGTTTATAATGCTATGGTTATATGTAATATGTATGTGTGGGTTTAAGTAATCCTAACCTTGTAGTCTTAGAGGTTGTTGTTAATTAGTAAGTGAATGTGTATGTTAAATGCACTTTATAAAAAAAAAAATTGGTTCGCTTAAGACGTTAATTGCAACTTCCTTTAAGGTTACTTGGCGGGGCATTACAATGTGCAACCTTCGAACTCCTTTATTCAATTATCAATGTATGCCTCCAACTGAGTTACAAATATGCTAAATGAGTCCACAATAGGTCACCCTCATGAAGGAATGATTTACAACTTAATTGAAAGGACTGAAAATGATACTACAACCTATTATGAATATGCAACTTCAAATTTCAATCATTATTCTATTCTATACATAACTGATTACAATTGATGAGTGTTGAAGGCATTGATGTTCAATGATAATGCAAATGACTAAAAGGTAATAACTGTATGCTTTAAAACAAAGAAACCTGGAAATGATGGTAGCGATTGTCTTCACCAAATACAACACCTTCACTATAGGAAAATATCACGATTTTCTTTGACAACAATGGCTGATGAAGCATGCTCCAACTATCAACAAATATCTTCACTAAAATCTACAATTCTTCCCACATATAGAAATGCTCCACACTATAATCATATGTTGTGATTTATGAACAAGGGAAGCCACAATTTTTTATGAATATCCACCAATGTCAACCTATCAAATAATGATTCAAATTTGCAAGATATCGAACCCAAATGATGCCACTTATAACTGGAAATAAATAATCAAATTTTCTTCAAATAATTTTCCTCAAACTCCACAAATCTGAAAATGAAGTGCTCCAATTGAATCCCTGCAAATCCAAGAATAGTCTCCCCAATATCTCCAAATCTATGTCTTCAATTCTTCTTATTATCTTCAAATCGATTCTTGCCCAAAATTGGCCAAAGGCCACTAATTTTTCCCATATGAGAAGTCTGAAGAAACTCCTCCACAATTCCAAACTAGGGTTGATATTTCACAACTAAAATTGGAAGCAACCATCTAGGTTTGGTCTTTCATAAACGAAGACTGGAAATCAACAAGCTAAGCATTCAACTTCAACAATGAAGTAAAAAGAGGTTTCAACTCGAGATGTCCAATTTCCTAGCTTCTTTTTATATTTTTCATAAGAGAGACCACACACTTTTCTTGTCAATGTGGGATAAAAGATATATTTTAACTTCAGTGACTTTATGATATATTTTATTTAGTCATTTTATTAAACTAATTAAATATAAAGCCATTGTTTAGATATTAATTTATTGGAATAAATTTATAAATAATTAATTTAATATCTCCACTTTAATTTAATTAAAATAATCAATTAGTCATCCTTATGAAATATCAATATTTGGCTAACTTAATTGATTAAATTAATTAAATTAATTTGCCTCCAAATCGGGGACATGAAAGTCATCCCTTCCCAAAGATTGCTTGCCCTCAAGTAATCCGCATTGCCAAACCATCCAACTGCCATAGTACCCGAAGCCCAAAATGGAGAATCACCTGCACTTGTCCATCAACCACTAGGATTTCAAGTGATCCTACCACATGTGTGAACCCAAAAGCTCTTAATGTAGTTGGAACCCACGAAGTTGTCAAAATCTATCAACCAATGAAACCATCCAACCAAAAAGGGAATTCTTGGATTCCAAATCTGTAAATCAATCTCATCATGCCAACTCCGAGTACTACACTGATATACCTCAAGAGTCATACCTAGATCCCAAATAATCCTAAAAATAACTCCAACCAACAACTCTTGTATACAGTTGAAGCTCCTGTCAATTTCAAGCCCTGTCACTCTATGAAGCCAATTGTCTAAACAATAAACTCCTAGATCCCAAATATGATAATCATCTCTATATAAATTGTGCACAGGGATCTCAACCAACTATTGACTAGAACTGTGGTGATGAACTTCCTGCCTCCAAGTTGTTGGAAATCCAATACCTGACACTTTCTTTTGTGTCACTCTCATACCCCCTAATTATAAACTGTAGCAAGTCTCTAAGTCCTTAATCAAGAAGAAATCATTAGGAGAGCACAAATTAGAAGACTCACAACTCATGTTAGGATGAGTTGAGCTAACCACAACCTCCTTGTTACCGTCAATAGTCTCACCATCAAAATAACTATCAAGAGTAGAAATAATATCATCATGAGTTCTATCAATCTCCTAAAAAGAGACTGGAACCATATCAAAATCTAGTGTGCAAGACCTAGGTGAAACTATCTCCTGTTGGAGAGATTGACCAATGTCAATCTCAAAACTATCGACGTAGAGCCTATTGCTCAAATCCCCACTGATGTCTGAACCAGTAGCCAAGATTGATGTATTTGTACCATGAGTGTGATTGCAAGGAGAACACATACTGTTATCCTCAACCTGTGTCTTGGCTGCCATAAATCATTAAGTCTCTGCTATACATAATGAATCTCAAACCGAACTCAACTCTAAGAAAAACTCATCAACATGACTCTCTGATTCCTTAAGAGCCAGCTGGGTTCTCCTCAAGGAATCACTGGTAACCATAAGCTCATGAGTAAGATTATCCACTTCATCCTCCTTCCTTATCAACACATCCGAATAGATTTCAACGAGGTTGACAAGTTGTTCTTGATCTGAGAAAAGGTGCAAATAATTTGTCTTCAATTCTCCCATACCTTGAATTCCATCAAGCTATCATTAGAAGACTTTGCTTCATTTCCCTTTTGTCTTCTCTCCAACTAAACCGTCCAAAGGTGATTTTCAATCAACTTATGTAATTTTTCATGATGAGATAAGGCTTCCATGATCTCATCCTTGCTCACCTTCAGCTAGTTCCTCCAGCTATGTGAACTATGGGGTGTATAACTAGCTTCTATTCCACATGGAGAAGCTTCTAATTGTGCCTGAAATTCTTTTTTCGCAAAGTCCTGTATGCTCTCATGCTGATCTAGAATTAGGACAATGCTAATCCCATCTATAAAATCATCATCAATGACCTGAGCAGGTGTCCAAATACAAGAGTGCTCATGTTGCTCTATGCACAACTCATTATCATGCCCAACTGAACCATCGGGTGATGGCATGCTATCCTCCTAAAGAGAAGGTGAAACATGTAATCCAACTAATATCAACTCTTCATTAGTCGATTTCTTCTTGAACCTCTCAATTTTATGTTCAACCAAAATTCTTGTGAAATTATATGGATGTTGCAATCTTTGATCATACTTAACACTAAGTTCCATGTAATCATCAAATGAAATCTGAGCACGAAATTATTCTCCCAATGCCTTATAATTTTCATAAATTCCCCAAAATATTTCTTCTTCATTAAAAGGCTCCCTAAAAGTAGCCATGGTGTTCAACTAAAATTTTGATCTGCAACTGATTAGTTGAAGCAATGTCCAAAATACCCAACAGGTTGGCATGTTCGATAGATCTAATAGCACCATAATGTCCTTGGCTAAATTGGTGTTTTAAATTTGCTGATTTTCACTTTGGGAATTTTGTCAAACACTTTCCAAGCGAAATCTATACTTGTTGATTGAAGTTCTTGTAGGTATTTCTCAATGTAGGCAATGATTGTATGCATTCAATGGACTCAAATGAAATGTGTAATTGATTGATATTAAATGAGTATGCAAAGTAACTATTTTTATATGACTTTCCAATGTAACTATATGACTATAATATGCACCTACAGCCAAGGGACATTAATGTAAACACTTGGAAAGCAACCTAGATGACTGAATTCTTATGTAATAATGCAACTACAACAATGAGCATTATACTAAACACTTGGTATGCAAACTAACCATGCAAAAAGTAAGCTACAATAGCTTAGGAATTTTATCAAACATATCATGTGCAACCTCTTAACTCCTTTATTCAATTATCAATGTATGCCTCCGACTGAGTTACAAATATGTTAAATGAGTCTACAATAGGTCACCCTCATGAAGCAATGATTTACAACTTAATTACAAGGACTGAAAATGCTACTACAACTTGTTATGAATATGCAACTTCAGATTTCAATAATTATTCTATTCTATACATAGCTGATTACAATTTTTGAGTGTTGAAGGCATTGATGTTCAATGATAATGCAAATGACTACAAGGTAATAACTATATGCTTTAATATAAAGAAACCTGGAAATGATGGCAGCGATTGTCTTCACCAAATACAACACCTTCAATATAGGAAAATACCATAATTCTATTTGACCACAATGCCTAATGAAGCATGCTCCAACTATCAACAAATATCTCTACTAAAATCCATGATTCTTCCCACATATGGCAGCGCTCCATTCTATAATCATATGTTGTGATTTATGAACAAGGGAAGCCACAATTTTTTAGGAATATCCACTAATGTCGACCTATTAAATAATGATTCCAATCTACAAGATATTGAACCCAAATGATGCCACTTATGACTGGAAATAAATAATTAGATTTTCTTCAAATCGTTTTCCTCTCCACAAATCTGAAATTTAGTGCTCCAACCGAATCCCTACAAATGCAAGAATAGTCTCCCCAATATCTCCAAATTGATGTCTTCAATTCTTCTTATTATCTTCAAATCGATTCTTGCCCAAAATTGGCCAAAGGCCACTAATTTTTCCCAAATGAGAAGTTTGAAGAAACTCCTCCACAATTCCAAACTAGGTTTGATATTTCACAACTGAATTTGGAAGCAACCAGCTAGGTTTGGTCTTTCACAAATGAAGACTAGAAATCAACAAGCTAAGCATTTAGCTTCAACAATGAAGTAAAAAGAGGTATTCAACTCAAGATGTCCAAATGCCTAGCTCAAGCTTCTTTTTATATTTTTCATAAGAGAGCCCACACACTTTTCTTGTTAATGTGGGATAAAAGATATATTTTAACTTAAGTGACTTTATGATATATTTTATTTAGTCACTTTATTAAACTAATTATTTAGTCACTTTATTAAACTAATTAAATATAAAGTCATCCTTTAGGTATTAATTTATTAGAATAACTTTACAAATAATTAATTCAATATATCCACTTTAATTTAATTAAAATAATCAATTAGTCATCCTTATGAAATATCATAATTTGGACAACCTAATTAATTAAATTAATCTGCCTCCAAATCAGGGACATGACACATTTTCATTTCCAATTTCTATATGATGTTCAAAATTTTCAAATTCTATTTTATCTTCACCTGAAATAACATTTATGAGTGGAGAAGAAGCCTCACCTTGATGAGTTTTATCTTACCTAGTCATTTATGACAACTGTTTCTCCCCATTATACCTACAAAAAAGAGAAAAAAAATTATTTTTATGTTGATATTTGTGTAAAATAATATACCAAAAGAATAATTGTGTCTGTATTATATAGAATTCATGGGTTTCAGACATCAAAGAGCATGTGGGGATGGTTGGAATGCTCAAAATGGTCCTCCGTTTGTTTTTATATGGTCCCCTAAATGGATGTCCATTTAGAAACGGATATTCCTTCAAAATGGATATTTGTTATGAATTCCATGCATAAGGCACAAAAATTTTAGTCTGTATGCAAGGTGAAACAAATATCTGTATATAATAGATATCCATTTTGTTTAGTATTTTTAAAAACCAAAAAATACATAAAACCAATATTATGTATTATTAATAAATAATAAATATATTATATATTAATAATACATAATATATAAATATAATATATACTATATTATATAATATACTATATATTATATAATATAACATATAATATGTTATATATTAATATAATAATATAATATGTTATATATTATATAGTATATAATATATAGCATATTATATTATATATTATATAATGTATACTATATATTATATAATATATATTATATACTATATATTATATATTATATAATGTATACTATATATTATATAATATATATTATATACTATATATTATATATAATATATATTATATAATGTATACTATATATTATGTATTATATAATATATACTATATACTGTATACTATATAAATTATATAATATATACTACATTATAATATATAGAGTGAGACAGAGGGGGATAGTTATCTAGGTATTATGCGAGGGAGAGACCTGAGAGAGAGATAAGTTGAGAGGGATAGAGGGAGGGAGAGACCTAAGAGGGAGAGAGAGAGAGAGAGTTATCTAGGTAGGATGGGAGGTAGAAACCTAAGAGAGGGAGGTAGTTAGAGAGAGTTTTATCTCTCTCTCCCTACCTTGATAACTCTCTCTCACTCCCTCCCTCTCTTCCTCCCTCCATCCCTCCCTCCCTCTCTCTCTCCCTCCCTCTATCCCTCCCACCCCATCTCTCTCTGCTAAGTCCCTCCCTCCCTCCCTCAGTCCCTCCATCTCTCTTAGGTTACTCCCTCCCTCTATCTCTCTCACCCTCTCTCCCTCTTATGCCTCTCCCTCCCACCCTAACTAGATAACTCTCTCTCAGGTCTCTCCCTCTCTCTATCCCTCACACCCCCTCTCTCTCTTAGGTCTCTCACTTTGTCCCTCCCTTCCCCTCTCTCTCAATTTTATCCCTCTCACTATCCCTCCCATCGCCCCTCTCTCTTTCAAGTCTCTCCCTCCCACCCTACCTAGATAACTCCCTCTCCTCTCTCTATCAGGTCTCTCCCTCCCTCTATCCCTCCCACCTCCATCTCTTTCTTAGGTCTCTCCCTCCTTTCCTCCATCTCTCTCATATCACTCCCTCCCTCTATCCCTCCCACCCCTTTTCTCTCTCACTCCCTCTCTCTCCCTCCCTCCCTCTTTCTCTCTCAAATCTCTCCATCCCTCTATCTCTCCCACCCCATCTATATATCTCTTAGGTCTCTCCCTACCTCTATCCCTCCCTCCTTCTCTATTCATTGATGGGAAAGATCGTTGGTGTCAATTATTGCATCATTTAATATTTCAATTATCAAATCAGGTGTTTCTTAGAGCTATATGCGATAAGGATGTTTCCATGGATTGGGGGTTTTGCAATGTAAATAGTGACTTTTGATTTTTGGTCTGACTCCTTCAGGAGCCTCCAAGATCTCTCAGGAGTGGAACTTGACAACTAATTTCTAAAGACTAACCCTATCTTATCCCTTAGCTAATACTCATTCAGACTCTAGTAACGTAGTTCAGACTCCACCTAACTTAATTGTAATTGATTCATGGAAAAATTAAAATATAACTAAATTCACTCTTAATATAAAATTCATAATTAAAATTTACTTGAAAATAAAGTCTATTATATGCTTGCAAGAAAATAAATATTAATCTAGAAAACAACAATGCTAAATTCCATTAATGAATTCCAAATAATATTCAGTTTAATCTTCCCATCAATCATCACTATTACTTCGACTAAAACCACCATGCATTTGAAAATAGTTATTAAGTCTAATTCCTATGAACAACATTTAAATCTATAGTAAACAAATGAATGTTAATCTACAGTGAAATGTAACGAACTATCTTAAAAACACAATGAAATAATCTAGAAAGTATGAGTAAATGCAGTTACTAACAATGATTGAATAGAAATCAAGATTCTTAACTTTTCACTTGATACAAACTAAACAGCTATTAACTAAATCAAAAGAACACAACACAAGATCACCTCCTTTGGTTGAGCGAGCCCTGCTCTTCCTCTGGTGGGACCTTTAACATTGAGATTCGAATTAACTCCTTATTTGCATTCAAATTGGCCCAAGTAGGAAAATGGAACAAAAGTGCATAGTACACTCATTACAATATCAAGAAATAAATTATCTAACTTTAGACTAACTCTAAGGATGGATATTTATTGGAATAACCCTTATTTGAATTCAAAATCATGGCGCTACCTACCAAGATACAAAGCAAAAAACTAAAACTAAAAAAGAGTTGAAAATATCAGAGAGAATTTCGTTACATAATATCTAGAACAAGAAGTTTCCAAACCAACTAGAGAAGTTGATTCAAAATTATGATGAATCAGTATCTAGCTGGAGTGATCAGGAGCACGATTGATTCCACATTAAATAGAGAGTTTAAAAAATCCACCTCATGAAGTAAGTATTTAATCAACTGAACAAAATCTTCAAAAATAGGATGCTAAAGTGATAGCAAATTTTTGAAATAGAATAGTTATTCTTTCATTAACATCATTAAAAGTGACACATTCAATGCAAATTATTATATCTAATATATTCCCTAATTAGTTAAATATAAGGTCAAACAAGCAAACATATAAGTATATATTCTACCACCAACATTGTTAATTAACAATATAATAAAGTCTTTGTGAACATAAAATGATCATTTAAAGTATCATTTTGAGCACTCATCAATCTCCCCCTCTTGTTGTCAACCATGTCCTCATGGTTGAGGATCTAGAAAATTTATGTTTCTTCTCACAATCTAGGTAATCAAGTCAACCAAATCAGTATCTTGCAGCATATATTTTAAGAAGGTCCTAGGATGAGCATATCCATTCAATGTTTCAATTTCTTCTACCCAATCTCTCAAACTTTCCCCTATAAATTGTGGTGGTGCATCTAATGTAGGTGCAAGAATTATGATCAAGGGTAGTCTGAATCTCATTCCAATCCAATTTTTTTTTTTCTATGATATCTATCAAAGCTCCCACTCTAGTGGGACTCTAGGTAATATTTCATGGAGATATGGGTCATCTTCTTCTCAATGGCGTTGGGATGTTAAGAAACCTATTTCTTGCTACAACCAAAGCTCTGTATGGAATTTGATCTTGAATATCCTTGAAAACATGAATGCTTTCAAATAGATTCCACCTATAAATTGGTAATACATTCTGTGATAGTGCAAAATATCTAAATCCGGCTTTGAAAATCATCGACCACGGGGGTTTCATCTCTCATAGGGATACCCAATTTCATCTTTGCATCTTTGTACTGAGCTATCTGATTTTCCCATTCAACTTGATTTTGCAGCAAGGATACAAAAGACCTGATTTGCAATTCTCCTATAAAAACATTCAGAAATGATTGAGGAAAATGTAGAAGAAGAAAACCATGTTGAAAATATTCACACATCTAATTCTAAACAACTAGATGATTGTTATAAAAGTCTTCTAGAAAATCATTGTCATTATCATAATCAATTTTCCTTCTCAGAACCAGTTGATTGATTTTCCATTGAAGAAATATTTCCCTAAAAAATAATGCATATAAACCCAATGGTTTTCTCATGGACAACATTGAAGAGGATAGTTCTACAACTTGGTCAAACCTTTCATTTGCGTCATCTCTTTCTTTCTCTAAATGTTGAATTTGATTTCTCAATTGATAATTTTCTTGTTTAAGTTTATTTATTGTTAGAGAAAGGTATCTTCTTGGAACAAGTGGTGGAATAGGAGGTAAAGAGGGGTATCTAGGTGGAGCAGATGAGGTGGAAGCCTCTTGAAAATTTAATTTGCTAGATTACTATCTTAATTGTTCCTCCTTTTTCTCTAACTCTGCCCTTAACCTTTCTATTTCCTTTGTACTTGCTAACACCTATGCATTAGCTTGTTGTAAAGCCTCCTTTGTTTTGTTTAACTATCCTTGAAAAATATTTTATTTTTTTTCCATTTCCTTTTCTATCTATTTTGTTTTATTCATAAACTACTGCAACTCTTCCTCTTTCCTTTTTAATTTCTCCTCAAGAAATTGAATTTTTCTTTTCTATTCCTCTAACTCTGGTTCCACTCTTGACATCGCCATTTCCATTTCTAACTCTTCTTCCTCCATCCCTTCTCCTTCCTATGTTTTAGGAAATTTGTATTATTCGATCATTGGCTCTTTACCCTTCCTTCTTTCAAAACCTAGAGAAGGTGGAGGAGAAGATTCAGCCTCCACATCTTCAAATTATTTGGAAGCTTCCCTTTACTCTATTTGATTATCAAATTGTGAAGGTAAATACATGGAAAGTGATGCTTCAAATTATTCAGCATAGCTATCTTTTTTTGAAATATGAGGAGATTCTTTCTCATGAGGTGATTCATGGGATTCTATCATAGGGATTCCTTCTGGAGATGGAAGTGGGGCTTCATGAGGACTAATAGCTTGTTCAAGAGACTATATAGGGGTTTAAACCTTTTCATGGTTTTCTAAAGTGTCCTGATGAGCTTCAGGGGGTTGTTCTAATAAGTTGTCAGGAGTTGGAACATGGGTGTCATCATTACTAGGTTTTTCTTCTTGCAACTCTTGATTTTTATTTTTAGAAGTACTACAGGTTACCCTAATAGATTCTTGTAGCTTTCTCTTTTTTGTTTCTGTCCTTTTTCAGAAAATTCTCCTTTTCAATTTTTTTCCTTTTTACTGTGGGCCCCTTCTTGACTTTTATTTCATGTTTTATAGTGGGAGTTGATAAAAATTCAAGCCACCCCTCCTTACCAAACTCTTTCCTCAAAATATGGTACTTAATAATCAAATGTATCAAACTATGATATTTGATAGATGGCATAACCCTAAACTTTACTCTATATATCATAAAAGAGATTTGAGAGAATAGAAAAGTAGGTAGGCTGATTTTTGTAGAAGTTCCAGTATTACTATACCTTAAATGTGTCAGCATTCACATTCCTAGCCCCAATATTGTGTCATATTTTTCTTCATAGGTTTAGAACTTCATTAACCACATAACAATGGTTTTCCAGAGCTCCTCCAAACTATTGCGATCTATTCCCCTCTGACTTCCCTTGTGCCACAATATTTTAGGTCGCTTCTCAGATTCCTAATGAAAATTTGAAATCAACTCCTCGAAAATAAAATTTCCTTTATTCATTGTTTCTCCTTCAACAAGAATACTTGATAATTCACTTATAATCTCATAAATGACTTCTATCACTTCCCCTCTCTTGTGAAATTAACATGAAAATTTCTCACAAGTTCTTCAACTAATTCAAGCTGAAAACCCTCACACATCTGAATAAAATCAATCCATCAATCTTCTCTAAGTAATCTTTTTTTCTGAGTTCAAATTGAAATTTTTAGGCTCTGCATTTCTCTTATTTCTCATTTTTTACTTCTACAACTCGACAAAGAAAATGACAGCCATAAATTGTTTGAACAAAATATAGAATGAGTGTTTCTTCCCTCAGATGCAACAAATTTTCAAAAATGGAAGGTCGTGTCAAATCGTCAAGTATTAATTTCTATTTACACCCTCTGGATGATTCACACACAACAACCCTATACTTTACATTATGATTTTCAAGGTTGGTGGTGGTCCTCACATATACAAATTTATTTGTGATGATATGAAGATATTAATATTACTTGCAATTATTATGGAAGCCACTTGAATGTCACATCCCTATCTCTCCACCAAATTTGAAAATAATTAATACAAATTTATTACGATATTAATAACTATTTAGTAGAGATTTCTATACTTAAAATATTTACTCAACTTCGCATTATAATAACTAAGTTAGAAAATAATACCTCAAAAATAATACTTACAATAAATGCATACCTTTTTATTCAATGCAAATATCAACTCGAGCATGTAAATTAACTCAGTCGGAAAATATTCCAATGAGCCAATCAAAGAGAGCTCGAAATTACTAAGAAGGTTCATTATTGAGAACATTTGAGAACATTAGGATTCATGAAGGTCCATTAGGAGAAAACTGAAGTTGATCCAAGAAGACCACCATTTTTGGTTTTCATCCATTTCTTTTTTTTTAGAGAGATAAACCACCATTTATGGTTTTCAACTTATCCCCTTTATTCATGCCTTTCTCCAAAAGATTATTCAGAAGCACATTCTCCTATGGAAGAAATATCCTCCACCAGAAAATGTTCAATTCTATGTTGTAAATCTAATAAAAATTATTCTTTTGATGTTGGTTTGTGATATATCTTTAAACGATGACCACTAACCAACATAATCCTTCTTTCTCCATCTATTGGTACTAGTTGACCAACTCCATTTTCAAAAACTTGATCAATTTCATAGGGTCCCAACCATCTTGTATGGAATTTCCCTTTAAAATCTTGGAATCTAGAATCAAATAGTAGTGCCCAATCTCCTTTGTTGAATAGTAAGGTCACAATGTTCTTATCATGCCATTCTTCCATCTACTTCTAGATTATTTTTGTGTGTTGAAGAGCTTCCATTCTCATTTCATCCAATCGGTTCAACTGTAAAATCATATTTTTCTCTGCCTCAAATAAATCAATACCAACATCCAATGTTGTTTTTAATATCAACAACTCAAACTCAATAGGCATGACTGGGGTTTTCCCATACACTAGCCTATATGGAGAGAATCCTATGGTAGTTTTCCAGGTTGGATTGTAAGCCCAGACTACTTCATCTAACCTTTCTACCCAGTCTATTTTTTCTCAATGAAACAGTCTTTGTCAAGATATTTTCTAATTCTTTGTTAGAAACTTCTACTTTCCCATTCACGTGAGGATGATATGGTATAGATTTCCTATGTGTCATTTGGTATCTTTGCATGAAAGCTTCCATCATAGCAAACACAAACTATAGTCCTTGGTCTGACACTATCTCCCTTGGTGCACCGAATCTCTAAAGAATATGTTTATAGAGAAAATCAACTACTTTATCTTCCCTTGTTGTTGCCAAAGCTTTCACTTCGGCCCACTTTGTGACATAGTATGTGCAAACTAGAATATAATGTTTTCCTATAGAAGGTGGATCAATAGGTCCCACGAAATCAATTCCCCATTTATCAAAGGGTTCTAGAGATATTTGAGGTTGTAACGACATCTCCATTGTTGGTGTAGGTCTTCCCATCCATTAGCATTCATCACAATGCTTAACAAAGAATGAAAAATCCTTTGTCATAGATGGCTAAAAATAACCAGCTCCTAGGATCTTATGAACTATTTTGTTCACTAAATAATGTCCTCCTTCTATTTTATGATGGAAAGCATGTATAACATCATAAAAATCTATTTCTACAACACACTGTTGTGCAGTTTTGCACACACGCCCCACTGAAAGTAGGGACCCTCTCTTGGCCTACCCTTTTGGCCCATTTCTGTGGCTTGCCCCTCTTTTGTGCTTATCTTTGAAAATCTTGGGGTTTTGGTCTTTGGTGCTTGCCTTGGTTGTGGGTGCCTTTGTGTTGAGTTATTGGTGGTTTTGGAGTCTTGCAGATGTCCTCTCTAGGGTGGTCTTCTTTTGCCTTCTATTTTTTTCTCTTGGTGTTTTTTTTGGGTCCTAAGGGTTTCTTTCCTCCCTTAGGTTTTCCTTTGTTTTCCCTATTCCTTTTGTTCTGCTAGAGGTAGAAATAGAATGGAACTAAACTCTAAACTTTTACTAAGTTCGCAGTTCATTTTTCATACCCATTTTGGCTCTGCTTCCCGCTCTCTTGCTTTCTTCTTCGTTTTGTTTGTTTTTGTCCTAAGGGTCGCTTTCCTCCCTTAGGTTTTCTTTGCTTCAGTTTTTTCTTTCATTTTGTCAGAGGCGGGACTAGGATGGGACTTAATTCTAAACTTTCACAAAGTTCATGGTTCTGTTCCAGTTCATGTTTTGGCTCTGCTTCCCGCCTTCTCGTTTTCTTCATTGCTTTTCCCGTGTTAGGCCTAAGGGTTGGTTTCCTCCCTTAGGTTCTCCTCAGTTTGCCTTTTCTTTTGATTTTTCGGAGGTGGAACCAGGATGGAACTTAACTTTGAACTTTGGCAAAGTTCACGATTTGGTTCCTGTTCCCGTTCCAACTTTGCTTGTGTCTTTGTCATTTTGCTATGTTCGGCCTTCAGGTTGGTTTTGTTTCTGCCTCCCCCCTGTTTTCCTTTTGGTCCCATCTTGGTCCTATTTTTGCCTCCGCCTATTTCCCTTTGGTTCCCATTCCCGTTTTGTCTCCGCCTCTGCCTCTGCTAGTTTTGTGTCTCTATTCCTGTTCTACTCATGGCTCTGCCTCTGTCTATCTTTGGTTTTTCTTCCACCTGGGTTTGTGCATGATTTTCTTGCCTTAAGAACTCTAGTGGATCAACTTGGATTTTGATGATGTATTGAGCATTAATGGTGGCCTGTTTGAATGTAGGTTGGATTGATCTAGTGATTATTGTTGTGGTCAAAGGAAGAACGGTTGTACTTTGAAGATTTGGTGTGATCTACAGGTGCACTCAAGTGCACTTTGTGTCTGCTATCAGACGAAACCCCTCCCTGCATGCAAGTCCAATTTGGTTGGTGGCCATTAATGGTGAACAAACGTGACATAGTGGAATCAACCTGGTATGGCTCAATCTGAGTCATCTATTTTCCTAACGTGGATTTGATCGATGGTTCGTGTTCGAACTGGTTTTTCACGCACATTTTTGTTCATGTGGGTGAGGAATTAATGGTGGGTGCAGTTGAGGGGTTGTACCATGGCTTTGTAAGATCCCAGATCGATCTGAAGGGGCTCTTGTTGCATTCATTATTGGACGGTGAGTTATTACTGGTTGTCAGGGATGATTTGGTTGGTGGTCGAGCTTCTTTGTAACCCTAGCTCTGGTTCATGTCAGTATGTTTCTATAAGTATGGCCTTTGGCCTAATTTATAAGGGTTGGTTCATTGGTTCTCCCACTAGTTGATTGAGCAGACTAAGTCAGAAGACTTGTAGGAGGTAGATTTAGCAGTAGAATAGCATGTTAGGAGATTAGAAGTTAGTTTTACATTTCAAGCAAGTGTTGTAACAGACCAGAATTGTTGCTAATATGATGAATTAATACAAAGTGCAGACATTATGCTATGATTGGTGCCTTCTTTGCATTGAATAATCTTGCATGGTTCTTGTTCTATCTTTTAAATCACTTGGAAATGTTTGAAAGTATCTTAGGTTGAATTATTAATTCTTGTGATTTAATTCTTGGAGTGTTGTAGAAATCCATGGTTGATACTTTGGGTAGCTTCTTGATTATGGGAATTTTGTGCAAGGTCAACCTATACCTCATATTTATGTGCTTAGTTCAACTATAGATATTCATCCAGTCTTATTGAATGAATGCCCATAGTCTAAAAATCTTTAACACCTTAGAAGATTACACTATTTTCTACAAGATTGTAGGTATAGCTTGGGTCAAACAAAGATTAGTTTAAGGGATTGGTGCATTCCAAGTATTTCATCATTTGCATGGTTAAGCTTAGAAGTAGTGTTGATGTTGGGACTTATGAAACCCTAATCTTTTGTTCTTTCTTTTATTATTTGGTCAGAACTAGAAATTTGAGCATCACCATATCTTAAAATCTAATGAGTTTAGAGCTTCCAGCATTTTTTCATAAGACCCCTTGTGATTACCAACATTTTCAAATTTATCACTGAGTTTTTTCTACTGCATTGTCATGACTTGACACCCGAGAGAACTTGGGGTTATCTCTTTGTTCATAGAGATCAACCTTTCAAGAGAGATAGGATAAATTTTATTCTGTCTAAGTTGTTGTTGTGCATAAACACCAAACAACAAGATTGACACTAGAAGGAGGGCTTGAACAAGAAAGATAGAGAATTTTCTAAACACCATTTCTCCTAAGAGGCTAAGAAGGAGAACCAGATATGCACCAGGAGAAGAAGAAGAGTTTCAAGAATTGCCACCTCCAACCAGGTCAAGAAGGACCAGAAGAAGGGAGGAACCATCATTCAATCCATCATTTCCACCATCCTCATGTCCATCCACTTCATCTTCATCTGATTCTAAGACTGGTTCCATTCCACAACCACAACCAGTCATCCATCGATCATTACCACCTCCACCAATGGTTTTCTTGGAAAATAACCCATCACCTCTGACATTCAACAACTATAATGTTATGCTCAAGAACCTTGAGCATTTTTGCTCTAGGTTTCACACAAATGACCCAAATAGGATGGCAGAAGAGCACATTAGGATCTTTCAAAATTTTCTAAGAGATAGAGGGATTAATCATGAGTATGTTTCAAGTAGACTTCTCCCATATTCTCTAGGTGAGGAAGCCTTTTATTGGTATAATCATTTACATGTTGCATCCATCCATAACTGGACTGAGCTTGAGGCTGCATTTCTACTGAAATTTAAGATTCCCATTAGTTCTAATGAGCTTTATTTGCAATTTACTGGAGTTAAGAGAGAAGTTAATGAGCCTATAGGATTGTTCAACAATAGGTTCCATCGAGCATACACCAGCCTTCAAGAACCTTATGCTGGAAATGAGGCCACTGCCCTAGAGGTCTACTTTGAAGCCCTAGATAGCCTTACATCCACCTTCCTTAAGTGGAGAACCAATCCCCCAACTACCTTGCTCACTTCATATACAGAGGTTGTTAACGTCAATATAGACCTGAGACAACACTGTTCAGGACCTCTTTTGTCTCTGGGACCTGTTGCTTACCCAAGCCAAGTCCAATCTCTCAACTAGGCTCTAACTAATCACATGCCTATCATGAATCCTATTCCACGGTTGCCTCTGGTCACTCACCCGAGTCATCCAATAAACCAGTTCCAACCAATGCCCGGTTATCCTAGACAAAATGCTAACCATCCCCTCCATTCACAGTCAAAAGCTAGTTTCCCTACATATTTGCAGAACTCTGAAGTTTTGAATCAGTCTACCAGTTCTGGAGGAGTGTTAGGATCCCCCCCAAACACTGTGAATCCAGTCCCTTACAACAATCCTGATAAGTAAAGGTTAGATGAGCTAACTGAGCAAGTGAAGAAGCTAAACATGGAGGTAACCTACTTGAGGAACTAGAACAACCAACTCCAAGCTAATCAGAAGAGCATGCAACCAAGCTATAATAGAGGGCAACACTATGATAGAAATCAAAAATTTAAAAGAGGACAAGGTTCTGGTCAGAACTTTGATAGAAGTCAACAAGGTGGACAAGGATTTGAAAGAAGACAAACCCCTAGGTATAATAGGCCATGGAACACTGGGCCCAACAATGGAGGATTCCCCACTCCACTAGATCAACCTTCCAATCTAGAGAAACCTCCAGGTGGTGTGTACTTAGTAGAAGCCGCTTTGTCTGGATGGTATAGGCTTTATAAGATAAGTCAACATTTTGAGCTTTATTGCCCTGAATTTCAAATTGCTCCTTCCAATTTTTAATATGAAGTTGAAAACAACTCCACTGGCCAAGAATTGGTACCCTCAAATCCTTATGATTCCCCAATTTTGATGTTGAATCATGCCCCTTTCCTGAGGGATGAGGAGAATGAACTAGAAGAGGAATCAAGTAGCTAGAATGGGGAGGCAGAACAAGTGCTCAATGAAGATGAAATATCTCAGCTATATAATGAAGAAACTGAGAATGACGATGGACCATTGGATGAAGTAGAGGAATATGTTGAAGAAGTACAGATGTTTCAACAACCTGTCAGAAACTATGATCTGAGGAGCAAGCCCCACAAGAATGCACAAGTTGGAGGACCATTTACTACATCAACCCCTCCACACAATTTTTCTACTCCATCAGATCCACATGTCAATAACAACCCATCCTACCCTCAGGTTCCAACACAATACTTTACAAAAGGACAACCAGATGTTTCCAAAGGAAGCAATGCTGGTGCAGCAAGAGATATGAAGACTGGTCATTCCAAGGAGGTCCACACTGACATGAATGTGGAACAACTGGGAGAATATGTCACTGAGGAACTGAGAAAAGTGAAGGTGAGTCTTTCTTATTTTGAGTTATTAAGAGTTCTTGAAATCAGAAATATAGCCCTAGGGTCTTTCAAGTCAAGTGTAGAAACACAAGGAGTAGCAACCGATGAGGTAATCAGAAGGCCTCCTAGTTCACAAGCACCCAAATTTCCTAGTCAATCACAACCTAGGGATAGGGGTAAAGAAAAAGATAGGGGTTAGGTTGCACAAGCTAATTCACAGTTGAGTTTATTCCAAGGCAAAATTGAAACCCCTTATTTTTTATCTCTATTCGTATATTTGGTAAAATAATGCACAATTTACTGTTGGATTTAGGGGCATCCACGAATGTTATGCCATTTTTTGTCTGTAGGGCACTTGGTATTACCCCTGCATCCTCTCAGAAGAAGGTCACCCAATGGGACAAAAGAATGGTGAATATAGTAGGGGAATTGAACATGATTCCCATGCAAGTTGCTTCAGATCCTAGAGTGCAACACGTACTTAATATTAAGGTGGCAGACATTCCTGACACTTATGGTCTAATCTTGGGTAGAGATTTCACCAAGGCACTAAATGGATACACATCTAAAGATCATTCTCACATGTGGCTCCCCTAGAAAGGACTCCCAAATTAGATCAGAATTCAGAGAGAACCTAGAATGAAGTATGCCATTACTAAATATCAGAATACTTCAAATGAGATACCGGTATAAAAATTTAGTATGGGAAACTATGTCCTAGCCTCCCCTACTTCAAACATAGAATAAATCTTGATGTTGCAAAGCTCTTCTGGTGAATCCACATCAGAATTCAGCAACTCCAAAGTGCAATTTGAAAAAATGGAGGAGCTTGATGATCAGGCGGATAGACAACTCAGTTTTTTGGACAACTTCTAGGAGTTTATCCAAAAGTGTGTAGAAGATCAAATTTAGCTAGCTACAAATATGAAATTTGAATAATTGCTTCTTCCTAATTGGTGTAGAGTTCATGATAATCCTCATTCTGAACTGGAATGTTTCTTGTGTCAAACTATGGTGGAACAGATATAAAGGCACATTAACACAACCCCAACCATTGAGTTAAACATATGGAGAATTCAAAATAGTCTAAAGGGTAAGGACCCAAAACCTCCTAAAGAACCCTCGAATAGTGGTAGGAACAAAGGCATCTCAAGAAAAGCAGGAGCAAATGATTGTTGGACACTGAGGTTTGATGGATCCGGATCCAGGCAAGGTGTTGGAGTAGGGCTTGAGCTGATCAGTCCTAAAAGTAAAACCTACTTTGCTTCTCATAGACTCTAGTTCTAGTGCATGAACAATGTAGCTGACTATGAAGCTCTAGTTCATGGGCTATTAATGGCATTAAGAAAGAAAGTTAAAATTTTGCAAGCGTTTGGAGATTTTGAGCTAGTGATTAGGCAGGTAAGGAAACAATACTCATGTCATGATAGAAGGATGGCCAATTACAGACACAGAATATGGGATCTTATTGAAGGATTTGATGCCTTCAACATTCATCTAATACCTCGAAGTAAGAATCAGACTGATGATTCTCTGGCACAAGCAACAAGTACATTGCAGCCCTTATCACTTTTAGGTTTAAAGAAGTTCACTATGGAACTTGTTCCAATACCCTCAGTGCCTAACAATGTCACCAATTTTTTAGGTATTTGAAGATGATAAGCATATTATTGATTTTATCACTAGCTATGATGTGTTTACTTCTCAAGTAATTGATGAGGTTGAACCTCAAGAGGCTGAAATAGACCTAGAAGGGGTCCTCAATCTGAAGACTAATACCATCCCAAGAGGCATGGTGCAATTGGGAATGATCTTTGATCTGGATAGGATAAAAGATCAGGAGCAAAAAATGAAAAGAGAATCCCTCAACTGTCAGTGTGAAACATACAACATGGGAACCCAAAGTGATGTCAAGAATGTCTTTATTGGTAAGGTGTGTACTCCAGAGGAGAGGAAAGGAATTATTGATGCCTTGCACACATACCAAGATGTGATAGCCTAGAGTTATGATGACTTGAGGACATAAGACACTTCGATCATTACACATACTATCCCCCTCAAGTCAAATGTTAAGTCATTTAGGCAAAGACAGAGACCAATTAATGCTTTGTTGGAGCCCATTATTCAGAAGGAAGTGCAGAAGCTACTTTCAGCATGAATCATATTTCTAGTAAGACATTCAACATGGGTTACAAACTTGGTTCCAATCAAGAAGAAAAATGGAGAAATCAGACTATGTGTTGATTTTAGGAACCTGAATAGAGCATCAAAAAAAGATAATTGTCCAGTCCCTTCACTGGATTAATTACTTTATATTTTTAATGGATCTTAGATGATGTCTTTTCTGGATGGGTACTCTGGATACAACTAGGTCATGGTCCAATATGAAGATAGGCATAAAACTGCCTTCACTACAAAATGGGGAACCTTTGCTTACCAAAGAATTCCCTTTGGATTAATAATGATTGGAGCTACATTCCAAAGAGCTATGGATATTGCCTTCAAGGAAATCATTGGAAAGTGCATAATAATCAACATGGATGATTTGAAAATATTTTCCAAGAAGAGAAGTGATCATGTTGTAGATTTATGCAAAGTATTCCAAAAGTGCATAGAATTTGGTATTTCACTTAATCCAAAGAAATGCATCTTTGGAGTCACTGAGGGAAAGTTGTTAGGACATGTTATTTTAGAACAAGGTATTGCCATTGATCCTGGATGAGTGGAGGCTATACTGAAAATTCACCCCCCTGCAAGCAAGAAATAAATGAAGTCATTATTTGGCAAGATTAACTTCGTCAAAAAATTTATCAGTAGGTTTGCTGAGATAGTCAAGCCATTGAATTCCATGTTGAGGCAAGAAGAAAAGGTTGAATGGAATACAGAGGCTAAGGAAGCATTTTCAGAAATCAAGAGAGCTATTATTGAGGCCCTTTTTTTGGTGAGTCCTGATTATGCTAATCCATTCTACATCTATTCATTTGCTTCTGATCACTCATGTGTGGGCTTGTTGACACAAAGGTATGATCAAGGGAATGAGCATCCCATAGCATTCATGAGTGCACCTTTGAAGGATGCAGAACTCAAGTATCTGAATGTTGAAAAGCGGGCTTATGCCTTGATCCAAACTATGAAGAAGTTCAGACACTATGTACTGCGAAACAAGATCTTTGCTATAGTCCCCGATCATGTAGTCAAGCTATTGTTGATGCAGAATGAGTTAGGTGAATGCAAAAACAAGTGGGTAACTATGTTACAAGGTGAATGCAAAAACAAGTGGGTAACTATGTTACAAGAGTTTGATATTGAAATTCAACCCATGAAGTTGGTAAGAGGGTAGGGGCTGACCAAGACAATGGCAGAAATGGGTGTTGGCCTTGTTACCCAACATTATAATCTTGAGGATGTTTCTCCAAGGGACTGGTATGTTGATATTCTCCACTATCTTTTGAACCAACACTATCCCAAACACCTTAATTCAGTACAAAGGAGAGATCTACGTTTGAAGAGTGGCAGTTTTATAATGAAGGGAGTTTTCCTATACAAGAGAAATCATGAAGGTGTCTACCTGAGATGCCTAGGGAAGGAAGAGGTAGGGAGACTAATGACTGAATTTCATGATAAATATGGCATAGGCCATGTTTCAGCACCTTCCACTACAAATCGGATTCTAAGGGTAGACTATTACTGGCCTACCTTGTTCAAGGACACACATCACCATGTGAGAACTTGCCATGTGTGTCAAACTACAGCAAGCAAGGAAAGGTGTGCGTCTCTTCCACTTCAGCTTGTCATAGAGGTAAAACCATTTGCACAATGGGGAATGGACTTCGTAGGTCCAATGAACCCATCTTCATCTGTAGGCCACAGGTATATTCTTAGTATGACTAATTATTTTACTAGATGGACTGAAGCTCTTGCTTGCAGGAAATGCACTTTTGAAGTGGTAATTAATTTCATGGAGTTAGGTATTATTAATTGCTTTGGTTGTCATTTGGCTGTAGTTTGAGATAATGGTTTTGCATTTGCATCATTAAAGTTTTCTAATTGGGCTTATGATCATGGAATTGCCATAAAATTTGCATCCAATTATTATCCATAGGGGAATGGTTTGGTTGAGTCCTCTAATAAGAACCTTTTGACAGTCATCCAAAAACTACTAGAAAAGAACCCCAAGGATTGGCACACCCAGCTCAAATTTTCCCTTTGGGAAAACCGCACTAGACAGAAGACATCACTAGGAACATCTCCTATCACCTAGTGTATGGCTTGGAACCTGTCTTTCCCATCCAGTTGAAGATCCCTACCTTGCAATTCATCAATAAATATTATGATGGAGAGGATAAGCATGAAGCCCACTTAACTGAATTGTTACACCTTGAAGAGAGAAGAGATAAAGCCCTAGAAAAATTTGTCAAACATCAGGGTATAGTGAAAAGATGGTTTGATAGGAGAGCCAAGGTGAAGTCCTTTAGAATCTCTGACTTGGTTCTTATTGGGATAAGGCCCATGACAAAAAGGGGGAGCATGGAAAATTTGACGGACTTTAGCTCGACCCTTATCAGATTGCAGAGACTTTGGGAGATAATGCCTTCCATTTGAAAACCCTCATTGGAGGAGATATCCCACTGCCTGTCAATGGGTAGTATTTGAATCATTATTTCTAGTCTTGAACTATTCTTAGCTCTCTCATTGTACATAAGTAGATTAGGTTTCCTTTCTGTTATTTTATTTTTGCCTTGGTTAGAGTAGGGTTTCTTTTGTTTTTTCTTTGCTTGCTTGTTGTTTTTGGTTTGGGTCTCTTTTGGTTTTGGTTTGCTTTGGTCTACTTGGGTTGGTTTTCCTTGATACTCTTTGTTTTTGGGGTTGTCCTACTTTCCTCTAGGCTTGTTGCATCTATACAACTAGTTGCTTATCTGGGTCTGCTCTGGGATTTCTTTTACAAACTCTTATCATATTTTCAGAGTCATTCAAACTGGTAGACTTCCTTCATTTGATGTTGCATGGGCTGCGAATTAGTGTCACTTGACTAAGTTAAATTCTAGCATGTATTTGGGTCTTATATCTTCACACAAATCTTAAGAATTATGAGGTTGCATATGGTCTTTAGGAGGTATGACTGGGTGAAAAATCTTAAATTTTTCTCCAGTGTCATTGTGGTTCTCATGCTTGAGTGTGGGCTTCATTGCCTACAAGGTGAAAACCAAGGCTTTAAAATCAAATCTCAAAAAAGAATATCAAAAGAAAAGAAAAGAAAATATTGAAAATCAAAAGGAATTCTCACCTTATCAAGGGTATCCTAGTATCTCTATCGGGGCTATGGACATTTAGCTAGTAGTAGAGCTATGCTAGGGAGGGTCACAATGATAACCTCACTAGGGCTATGGATGTCTGACTGGAAATGAGGCTCTATCCAGGTTTCTTTTGGAGTTAGAATCGTTAGGTAGCCCTGTCAGATTGAGTTTCGTCCCTTTTTCAACTTAGGAAAGGGAAATGAATGTATATGCACACACTTTCACTCTAGTACAAGAAAGGTTGTCTTATTAGTGATTCCTAAAACCTTGTCTAGGTGTAACCTGATGCTTGGATTGAAACTAGAGATTCTGAGTTCTTGATGCTAGTTTGTCATCAAAATGCTCTGGAGGATTTCCCCAATGAAGTCGCCATTTGTTGTGCAGTTTTGCACCCACGCCCCACTGAAAGTGGGGACCCTCTCTTGGCCTTCCCTTTTGGCCCGTTTTTGTGGCTTGCCCCTCTTTTTTGCTTATCTTTGAAAATCTTGGGGTTTTGGTCTTTGGTGCTTGCCTTGGTTGTGGGTGCCTTTGTGTTCAGTTCCTGGTGGTTTTGGAGTCTTACGGATGTCCTCTTTGGGGTGGTCTTCTTTTGCCTTCTATTTTTTCCCTTGGTGTTTTTGTTTGGCTTCTAAGGGTTGCTTTCGTCCCTTATGTTTTCCTTTGTTTTCCTTGTTCCTTTTGTTCTGTCGGAGGCGGAACCAGGATGGAACTGAACTCTAAACTTTTACTAAGTTCACGGTTCGGTTTCCGTTCCTGTTCTGGCTCCACTTACTGCTCTCTTGATTTCTTCTTTGTTTTGTTTATTTTTTTTCCTAAGGGTCGATTTCCTCCCTTAGGTTTTCTTTTCTTTTGTTTTTATTTTGTTTTTTCGGAGGTGGGATTGGGACGGGACTGAACTCTAAACTTTGACAAAGTTCACGGTTTTGTTCCCATTCTCATTCCAGCTCCACTTTCCGCCTTCTCGTTTCTTCATTGCTTTGCCCATTTTTGGCCTAAGGGTTGGTTTCCTCCCTTAGGTTCTCCTTGGTTTTCCTTTTCTTTCATTTTATTGGAGGTGGAACTAGGATGGAACTTAACTTTGAGCTTTGGAAAAGTTCATGGTTTGGTTCCCATTCCCGTTTTGGCTCTGCTTCCCGCGTCTTTGTTGTTTCGCTGTGTTCGGCCTTCGAGTTGATTTTGTTTTCGCCTCCACCTGTTTTCCTTCTGGTCTTGTCTTGGTTTTGTTTCCACCTCTGCCTATTTCCCTTTGGTTCTCGTTCTCATTTTGTCTCTACCTCTGCCTCCACCTATTTTGTGTTTATGTTCCTGTTCTTCTCGTGGCTCTACCTCCGTCTGTCTTTGGTTTCGCTTCCACTTGGGTTTGTGCATTATTTTCTTGCCTTAGGAAATCTTATGTGATGATGTATTGAGCATTAATAGTGGCATGTTTGAATGCAGGTTGGATTTAGCTAGTTGTTATTGTTGGGGTCGAAGGAAGAATGGGTGTACTTTGAAGATTTGGCATGATCTGTAGGTGCAGTTGTGTGTACTTTGTGGCTATTTTCAGACGAAACCCCTCCTTGTACACAAGGTCAATTTGGTTGGTTTCCATTAATGGCGATAAAATGTGACATGGTGGACTCAACCTAGTATGGCTTGATCTGAGTCATCCATTTGCCCGATGTGGATCTGATAGATGGTTTATGTTCGAGTTGGTGTTTTGTGTGCATTGTTGTTCATGTGGGTGTGGCTCAAGGGGTTGTACCATGGCTTTGTGTGATCTTGGATCGATCTGAAGGGGCTCTTGCTGCATTCATTGTTGGTTGTGAGGGACGATTTGGTTGGTGGTCGAGCTTCTTTGTAAACCTAGCTCTAGTTCATGCGAGCATGTTTCTATAAGTATGGCCTTTGGCCTCACTTGTAAGGGTTGGTTTGTTGGTTCTCCAACTAGTTGATTGAGTAGACTAAGTCAGAAAACTTGTAGGTAGTAGATTTAGCAATAGAATAGCATTTTAGGAGATTAGAAGTTAGTTTTACATTTCAAGCAAGTGTTGTAACAGACCACAATTGTTGATAATATGATGATTTAATACAAAGTGAAGACAATGTGCTATGACTGGTGCCTTATTTGCATTGAATAATCTTGCATGGTTCTTGTTCTATCTTCTAAATTGCTTGGAAAATTTTGAAAGTATCTTAGGTTTAATTAGTAATTCTTGTGATTTAATGCTTGGAGTTTATAGCAATCCCCGGTTCATACTTTGGGCAGCTTCTTGATTATGGGAATGTTGTGCAAGGTCAACTTGTACCTCATATTTATGTGCTTAGTTCAACTGTAGATATTCATCCAGTCTTATTGAATGAATGCCCACAGTCTGAAAATATTTAACACCTTAGAAGATTGCACTATTTTTTGCAAGATTGTAGGTATAGCCTAGGTCAAATAGAGATTAGTTTAAGGGATTGGTCCATTCAAAGTATTTCATCATTTGCATGGTTAATCTTAGAAGTAGTGTTAATTTTGGGACTTATGAAACCCTCATCTTTTGTTTTTTCTTTTATTATTTGGTTAGAACTAGAAATTTGAGCATCACCATATCTTAAAATCTGATGAGTTTAGATCTTCCAGCATTTTTTCGTAAGACCCCTTGTGATTACCAACATTTTCACATTTATCACTGAGTTTGTTCTACTGCATTGTCATGACCTGACACCTGAGAGACCTTGGGGTTATCTCTTTGTTCATAGAGATCAACCTTTCAAGAGTGATAGGATAACTTTTATTCTGTCTGAGTTGTTGTTGTGTAAAAACACCAAACAACACACACCTGTAAACAACGTAATTAGGACACGTCTTAAACAAAATTACATTTATCCATTGGAATCTAAAACTTTCATGAATTAACCTTCTTTTTTGCTTAAGATTAAAATGATTTGGAAACTTCCTTGTTACAAGATAATTTGCAAGATCAACAAACCACAGAGGATGAATTGATATTGAAAACAAGTTATCATCCAAGAATGTTTCATCTACTAGATCTCAATCACCCTACAAAACAATTCTCTAAAGGAAATCAGCAACAACATTATCTTTACCAGGCTTATCTATAATGATCACATCAAATTATTGCAACAATAATAGCCATCTTATAATTCATACACTCACTACAAATTTATTCATAAGATACCTAATAGCAACATGGTCTATGTGAATTAATACTTTGTAACTGGTAATATTATGCCTAAATTTATTAATTGCATATATTACAGCTAAAAACTCTTTTTCAGTTGTTATGTAATTCCTTTTGGTAGGATTCATATTTTATAGCATGCATTGCTTCATTCTCATATTTTTGTCCCAAAACTAAACCAATAGAAAATTTGGATGCATGAGTATGTATATAAAATATAACTCCCCAAACAAGTCCTTTAATAATTAGAGAAGCAGTTAAGACATGTTTAATTGTTTCAAAATATTTTTGACAATCACTTGTCCATAAAAACTCCACATCCTTCTTGAGCAATGTGAACAAGGTTCAACGATTTTACTAAACCCTTCAATAAATATTCTACAGTACCCAGCATGCCTAAGAAAAATGCAAACACCAGTTTGATTTTTAGGGATCTCAATTTGTTTAATGATTTCTACTTTCTTAGGATCAACTTTGATTCCCTTTTTAGAAATGTGGTGTCCTAGAACAATCCCTTATGTCATCATGAGGGAACACTTTTCATGATTCAAAGCTAACCTATGATCCTTACATCTTTGCAAAACCTTGTTCAAACTTTCAAGTGCTTCATCAACTATTTGTGCATGAACTATACAATCATCCATATATACTTCCACACATGAGGTAGTTAAATCCACAAAAATAGCCAAGAAAACTCTCTGAAAATTGGTTGCTACACTGTACAGTCCAAATGGTAGAAATGTATAAGCATATGTACCCCAAGGACATGTGAAGGCAGTCTTATCCTAGTCTTCAGAAGCCCCTTGGATCTGATTGTACCCACTAAAGCCATCTAGGAAAGATAAATAACTACTGCCAACTAAGTTATAAAGTAATTGATCTATAAATGACAAAGGAAAATGATCCTTTTTAGTGGATTTGTTTAATTCTCTATTATCTAAACATGCACACCATTTTCCATTTTTCTTGGGAACAATAACCAATGGAGAGACCCATTGACTATCAAATATTGGATAAATAAACCCTACTTTCAACATTTTTTCTATTTCTTGCTTAACAAAGTCTCAAAAAATAGGATTGATCCTTCTTTGACCTTGCCTTACTGGCTTAACATCTTCGGTATAAATATGATCAGTAAAAATAGAAGGGTGAATTCCTCTCATGTCTTTATACTCCCAAGAAAATGCGTTAGTATGATTCCCCAAAATTTTCTTCAATTCCTTTTCTTGTGAGGAAGATAAGGATACATTAATGAAGAGAGACTTATTGCCTGCTACCATAATTTATTTGGTCTCATTTTTAGAATCAAGTGGATCCCCAACAAGTGTATTCTGGGGAAATGGGTGTGAATTTTTCTGATGTAACACTCCCTGGTAGTTCTTCTTCTTCTCTACTTGACCAATCTCTTGAAAATTAAGATCTTGTTCTTCACATTCCTTGACATGTTCTACCAAAGTAACCACGGCCAATTCTACAATTCCATATCCTTCTAACTCTATATCCTCATTGATCCAAAGTTGAGTATTAGGTTAAAATGATAGTTGGGTTGGAGGATAAAGTGACAACTCCTTTTGTTTTTTACCATTAGAAATTATCATAATTCCTGGTCTATAATCTTTCAATGTTACTACATTAGCTAACCATGGTCTACCTAAGATAATTGGATAACCAAAATCCTTCTCTCTAGCTTTAAGAACTAGAGAGTCAACTGGATAATCCCATGTATCAATGGTAACCATGATGTCTTCAAGAACACCTTCAGGTTTGGTAGTAGATTAATCTTCCAATTGTAAAATAGTTGTTGTGGGTTGAACACTTATCATACCCAACATTTCAACAGTGTTTGATGTGATAACATTGATAGCTGCTTCCAACTCAATTAGCACATTGGTTATCTCAATTTCTCCAATACTCAAAGTTATCACAGGATTACCAGAATCATTATATTTTTGAGGGAGTAATCTTTCAGACAAAAAATCAATGATTTTGGTCCCTATATATATTGTAGGAGGTAATTTCTTCTTCCTACTTGGAATTTTCATACAAAGAGACTCGGCCAACTGATTTATTTTCGGTATGTCTTTAATGGCTTATAATAATGGTATCTCAATATTGATATTTTTCAATTCATGAAGAAGTTAATAATCTACCACATTCATATAATTTGGTTGGGAGATGTCAAGAGCTACTTGTTCTATTTTCAAATGCTCTGGATAAGGTGTTTGATTAACTTTTTGATATCATCAAAGTTTTGGTTTTCATTTGGACAAGGATTCTGATTCCAATTAGTTCTAGGACCATACTACCCTTGATTAGAATTATATCCTATATTTTGAGATCTCTACCCAACATAATTAAGCTCTTCCTCCACTACAGGTAGTTTCTTCAAATGGTTCTTAATTCCAAGTAAGAGGTTACAAGAACTTGTTGCATGATGTTCTCACAAATTTTATGGAGATCAATTTGATTTAATGGAAAATCCTTCAAAAGATGTTTCCCTCTACATTTGGAATAATAAATGGCTAAATGATCAGTATTCTTCTTATCCCCTTGCATGTTGAGATGGAGTAAATCAGTTTTCAAATTTGCAATTTCCTCCATTACTTGAGATACATTGGGAGTGAGATATTTGTTTCTTCAGGAGCCTCTAGTCCCTACTCTAGTCCTAGAGTATTTTCTACATATTTCAATAATATCTTCTAAAGAAAGGTTATTGATATATTATTTCCCCATAAGATTCAAAGACTCTCTAGAATCATCATTAATTCCTTTCAGATTTATTTTTTACTAATCTCATTATCCAACCCATTACCACACCTTTTATGCACAAACTAAAATCTATCAGCATAATCTTCCATTTGTCTCATTCGAAATAATTCATCTTTCCTATCTCTTACTTGACAGTAATCCTGGTATTTATCCAAATAATTAGTTTCCATTTCCCACCAAGTTGATATTGTCCCTACACCTAAACCCATGAACCAGCATAAGGTTGATTCCTTCAAGGTAGAAGGAAATAGTTTCAACTTCTGGTTATTAGTTGTATAGTCATAGGTCTAGCATAAAACCTTAAACTCAAAGAGAAATTGGTTAGGGTCCTCATAATATTTTACACTAAAGGTAGGTAAAAATGAGGGTGAAATATTCTTCATAGGAGGTTCATCATCCTGTTTATTTAGATTAATAGGATAGGAAAAGTTCCTATTTGGTGGGGGATCATTTCCTAGTTGGTCACCCATTTCTTCTTCTTGAAAATGTTCTTGATTCTCTTATTGATTTTCAATATGATGTTGTGGAGATTGTTGTTCTTGATCAAAATCACTATTTCATGGAAGAAACCTTCCTAGATGGTCTCTATCTCATCTCATCCACAATCTAAATGGTCTTCCTTATCAACACTAAGGCTTCAAACTTAATAGCCAAATCTTTCAATCCCTAACAATGATGCCAAAAATGATGGGAAAGGTTTTTGGTGTCACTTATTGCATCATTTAATCTTTCAATTATCAAACCGGTTGTGTCTTAGAGCTATATGTGATAAGGATGTCTCCATGGATTAGGGGGTTTTGCACTATAAATAGTGACTTTTGATTTCAGTCTGACTCCTTCAAGAGCCTTTAGGAGCCCTCGGGAGTGGAACTCAACAACTAATTTATAAAGACTAACCCTATATTACCCCTTAACTAATACTCATTCAGACTCTAGTAACTTAGTTCAAACTCCACCTGACTTAATTGTAATTGATAATGGAAAAATTAAAATATAACTAAATTCACTCTTAATCTAAAATTTAGAATTTAAATTTAGTTGAAAAGAAAGTCTATTTTATGCTTGCAAGAAAATAAATATTAATCTAGAAAACAACAATGCTAAATTCCATGAAGGATTTCCAAATAAGCTTCAGTTTAATCTTCCTATTAGTCATCATTATTACTTCCACTAAAACCACCATACATTTGAAAATAGTTATTAAGTATAATTCCTATTAACAACATTTAAATCTATAGTAAACAAATGAATGTTAATCTATAGTGAAGCATAATGAACCATCTTAAAAACATAATGAACTAATCTAGAAAGTATGAGTAAATGCAGTTACTAACAATGATTAAACAAAAATCAAGATTCTTAACTTTTCACTTGATACAAACTGAACATAAATTAACTAAACCAAAATAACACAACACAAGGTCGCCTCCTTTGGTTGAGTGGGCCTTGCTCTTCCTCTGGTGGGACCTTTAACATTGAGATTCAAATTAGCTCCTTATTTGCATTCAAATTGTCCCAAGTAGGGAAATAGAACAAAAGTGCGTAGTACAGTCATTAAAATATCAAGAAAAAAATTATCTAACTCTATACTAACTCTAAGGATGGATATTTATAGGAATATACCTTATTTGAATTAAAAATCATGGTACTACCTTCCAAGATACAAAGTGGAAAACTAAAACTAAAATAGAGCTAAAAATATCAAAGATAATTCCACTACATAATAGCTGGAACAAGAAGTTTCCAAACCGACTAGAGAAGTCAATTCAAAATTATGATGAATTAGTATCTAGCTGGAGTGATCAAGAGCGTGATTTATTTCACATTGTTAAATAGAGATCTTAACAAATCCACCTCATGAAGTAAGAATTTAATCACTTGAACGAAATCCTCAAAAATAGGATGCTAAAGTGATAGCAAAGACTTCAAATTAAATATTTATTCCTTCATTAACATCATTAAAAGTGACACATTCAATGCAAAATATTATTTCTAATATATTCCCTAGTTAGTTAAATATAAGGCAAAACGAGAAAACATACAAGTATATATTCTACCCCCAACATTGTTAATTAACAATATAATAAAGTATTTGTGAACATAAAATGATAATTTAAAGTATCATTTTGAACACTCATCATTCATCCCTTACTCCCTATCTCTCTCAAGTCTTTCCCTCCCACCCCCCCTCTCTCTTTTATGTCCCTACCTCTATCCATCCCACCTCTCTCTTTCTTAGGTATCTCCCTCCCTTCATCTCTCTCTTAGTTTTATCCCTCCCACCCTACCTAAATAAATTTGTCTCTCACATCTCTTCCTCCCTCTATCCCTCCCACCCCATCTCTCTCTTAGGTCACTCCCTCCCATCCCCTCTCTCTCACTCCCTTTCTCTCCCTCCCTCCTCTCTATCCATCCCTCTCTCTCTCTCAATTATCTCTCTCCCTCTATCCATCCCACCGTCTCTCTCTATATATATTTGTTGCTCCCTCCCTCTCTCTCTTAGGTTTCTCCCTTCCTTTATCATTCTCATCCCCTCTCTCTCAAGTATCTCCCTCCCCCTCTTTCTCCAATTTTGCTCTCTCTCTCTCTGTCACTTAATACCTCAAACCCCCCTCTCTCTTAGGTCTCTCCTTCCCACCCTACCTAAATAGCTCCCTCTACCTCTCAGCTCTCTCCCACCATCTATCCCTCTCACCCCCCTCTCTCTCTGTCAGGTCTCTCCCACCCCTTCTCTCCACTCCCTCCCTCCCTCTATCCCTCCCACCACCTATCTCTCTTATGTCTCCCCCTCCATCCCTCCCTCCCTCTCTCTTAGGATTCTCCTTCTCTTTATCCCTCCAAACCCCTCTCTCTCTTAGGTCTCTGCATCACACCCTAACTAGATAACTCCCTCTCTCTCTGAAGTCTCTCCCTCCATATATCCCTCTCACCCCCATCTCTCTCTCTCAAGTATCTCCATCCATCTATCCCTCCAACCCCTCTCTCTCTCTTAGGTTGGTCCATCTCTCTATTTCTCCCACCTCTCTCTCTCTCTATCTCTCTCCCTCTCTCTCTCTCAATGCTCCCCCCTTAATGCCTCAAGCCCCCCCTCTCTCTCTCTCGATGCCCCCCTTAATGCCTCAAGCCCCCTCTCTCTCTAAGGTATCTCCTTCCCACCCTACCTAGATAACTCCTCTATCTTTTAGGTCTCTCCCTCCCTCTATCCATGTCATCCCCCTCTCTTTCTTTCTTAATTCTCTCCCTTCATCTATCTCTCCCACCCCCTCTCTCCAGTCACTCCCTCCCTCTATCCCTCTCACCACCTCTCTCTCTTAGGATGATCCTTCCCTTTATCCCTCCAAACCCCTCTCTCTTTTAGGTCTCTCCATTGCACCCTAACTATATAACTCTCTCTCTCTCTCAATTCTCTCCCTCCATATATCCTTCTCACCCCCTCTCTCTCTCAAGTCTCTCTCAAGTATCTCCCTCCATCCCTCTCACACTCTCTCTCTCACTCACTTTATCTCTCTCTCAAAATTATCCCTCCCTTAATGCCTCAAACCCCCCTCTCCCTGAGGTCTCTCCTTCACACCCTACCTAGATAACTCCCTCTACCTCTCAGGTCTCTCCTACCTTCTATCCCTCTCACCACCTCTATCTCTCCCACCCCCTCTCTCCAATCACTCCCTCCCTCTATCCCTCTCACCACCTATCTCTCTTATGTCTCTCCCTCCATCCCTCACTCCCTCTCTCTTAGGATGCTCCTTCCCTTTATCCCTCCAAACCCCTCTCTCTCAGGTCTCTCCATCACGACCTAACTAGATACTCCCTCTCTCTCTCAAGTCTCTCCCTCCATATATCCCTTCCACCCCATATCTCTATCTCAATTTTATCCCTCCCTATATCCCTATCTCTCTCTCTCTCTCTTAGGTTGCTCCCTCCCTTAATGCCTCAAATCCCCTTCTCTCTCTAAGGTCTCTCTTTCCCACCCTACCTAGACAACTATCTCTATCTCTCTCTATCTATCTATGCCTCCCTCCCTCCCTCCTCTCTCTTGAGTCTCTCTCTCCCTCTATCCCTCACACCCCCTCTCTCCTTCCCTCCCCCCCCCTCTCTCTCAATTTTCTCCCTCCTACCCTGTCTAGATAGCTCCCTCTCTCTTAGTTCTCTCCCTCCCACCCCCTCTCTCTCTTAGGTCTCTCCCTCCCTCTATCCATACCACCCCCTTATCTCTCTCTCTCTTTATCCCTCCTATCCCCCTCTCTCTCCTAAGTCTCTCCCTCCCTTTATCTGTCCTACCCCCTCTCTCTCTTAGGTCTCTCTCTCCCTCTATTCCTCTCACCCATCTCTCTTTATTATGTATCTCCCTCCCTCTATCCCTCCCACCCTACCTAGATAAATCTCTCTTTGGTCTCTCCCTCCCACCCTACTTAGATAATTATCCCTCTCTATCTCTCTTTGCCTCCCTCCCTCCCTCTCTCTCTCAAGTCTCTCCCTCCCACCCCCTCTCTCTCTTAGGTCTCTCCCTCCCTCTATCCCTTCCACCCCCTCTCTCTCTTGTGTCTTTAATTCCCACCCTACCTAAATAGCTCTCTCAAGTCTCTCCCTCCCACCCTCCCTAGATGACTTTCTCTATCCCTTGAGTACCCTACCTATAACTCTCTCTCATGTCTCTCCCTCCCTCTATCCCTCCTACACCCCTCTCTCTTAGTTCTCTCTCTCCCCCTCCATCCCTCCCACCCTATCTTGATAATTGTCTCTCTCACTCCCTCCCACCCTACCTAGATAACTCTCTCTCACTCTATAATATAATATATTATATATACTATATATATAGTATATAGTATCTATTATATAATATATATATTGTGTATTATTAATATATAATATATTTATTATATATTAATAATAATAATAATAAATTAAAAACGGTAAAGGTAACATATATCTATTATAAATGGGTACCCGTTTGTAACAAATATCTATTTTACCTAGAAAAATTAGTAACCTCGGGATTTCCCTCGAGGTCACCTTGAGATTTGGCTTGGGGGTGTCATTCTTGGAAAGTCAACTGCAAAAAATGTGTTTAGAAAATTTCCATAGTTTTGTGGAGTTTATACTTGTGGTTGGTGATTTTTTTTATCCAAATTTGATTAAACAAAAATGTTTTATTGAGAAAATTTTCAGTTTTCCACCAATATAAGATATGCCTTATTTTGAATTTAATAGAAAATTATTATTGATTTCCTCATGAATTATGACTAAAGTCCTAATTGATAGGTTGATTGAAAAACTTCTATAATTCTCAAACGATTTCACATTTTATGTTTCCCATACTTTCATGACTAATTATTTACTTTCCAAAAAACTACAAAAAATGCGACACATTTGGGCATGTGTTTTCTACTTATATTGAAAGTTTCAAACAAAAAAATAAAATCTTGTACTTAGGTTGGTTAGACGTACACCTACTTTATATTTTTTTCCTAAAAAATTAGTACTACTACATTGAAATTTCAAATTTTCACCCAATGGATTTACTTTTTTCCAAAAAAGGACTAGTAGCTTAGAAACTTCATTCAATTTGCTACAAATTTTGTTTTTACATATTTTTCAAATTATGTTAATAACCTATTCAAAATTTTATGTCAAGTTATCTAATTATTTTTTTCTAAATTTGTATTGCCACTTAAGGGCCTAATTTGGACCCCCATGATCTTGCACTAACCCAAGGAGGGGAACAAAGTTGCATATACATAATTGGCTAATTTGGGAATAAGTTTCAAGTCCCTAAGATGTTGAAGGAATAGAGATAATTTCTTGAAGAACATAAGAATCGTCTGTTTAAAGGAGTAGAAAAATACCACCCCTTTAAATGTTGACAATTACTAAAATAAATTATATTTTAGAATCTATAATGGTGTATATTATTTTATTATCTAACCTCTTTTTAAATCCTCTCCTTTTGGGTTTGAAGGTATTGTGGAAAAATATTTTGGAAATGGTGAAGGTGGTGATTACTAAGATAAAGTTGTATGGAAAATATCCTTTCATGTTTGCATGGAATTTGAATCCTCGTCCCCTTTTGGGTTTGGAGGTGATGTTGAATAAGAATGTTGAGTGGAAATGGCTGGGAAAAGTGTCATTGGTAGAAATATTTCAATAATTTCTAGGAGCTCATTTTTTTATGATGGGGCTTCTCATTGATGGGTTCTAACAATTCTCCTTGTTATTAATTACATGCCTAATTCTTCCTCCCAAATATTTCAGCATGAGCTTTTGAAAATGATCAACAACATGGGTTTAATTATAAACCCACATGGCAAAGATTTGTGCAAGACTGTCAATTTGTGAAGGTTGGTTTTTCATAAATTTGATGGTGCAAAGTAATAAGGCTTATTAATTTTTAATTTATCTTCATTTAATTTCCTAAAATTTTAATCAATCCCCTTGCAACGTGTAATGAGACAAAAAAATATCTCATATGTTAGCCAAATAAAAGAATGTATTTTGCTTAATTATGGAGTTTATCAAGATTGAGCATGACAACGAAAGTAAGAGATTTTCAGTTATAACAGTCAAAGATTTCATCATATTTTGAAAATTATGTTTTGGCTTCTTGAGATTTTTGGATAGAAATTCAAAGACAAGAATAATTAAAAAACCCATTAAATTTTACAAAAACCCAGTTCGTGGTTTGAGAGAAAACTTCACTAGTTCAACGCTCCAGAACTTTTCTTCCATGCTCTGAAATTTTTGGAATTTGTTCATTCATTTGCTTCTATGCTTCAGAATTTTTGGAACTAAGTATGATAGTATTTATGAAGAGGTTGAGCAGTCAAGGGACAACAGTTGAAAGCATCAAAGGAAATTAGAGTGACTTGGACAAAAGTTGAGAGAATATAGGTGCAGTTGCAAATATCTAGGAAGTTCAACCCAATTTATGAGTAGTTGAGAGCAAAAAGGAGAAGATTTAAGAGTTTTAATGATAGAATAGGTTAAAGGAAGGCTTCTTCAACACTCTAATACCTTTTTGGATAAGTTTAAAGGGTTGAAAAGTAGGGATTACTATTTTGGACGACCAAAAGAGATTGACTCAGCAAATGGAGTGAAGACTTATCATTTCTTTCTCTACACATGTTCCCATTTTCTAGCAAGTTGTTGCACAACTATAAGGCTCATTTTTTAATTCTATGAATGCATTGTAATCAAGTAATCAAGGAGTGGATTAGAAAGACTTGTTTTGGCCAAAGGAAATAGGATAGTTTCTAGTTTCATTTCAAGCAAATCATTTCCAGAATTTTTAGAGTAAATTTGAATTCAAGCAAGTTTTTCATTTCCAGAAAAGTGTGAAGTAGTTTAGCATTTTCAATTCATGCAAGTGTGTCTTATATTATTTTCCTTTCATGCAACTTATCTTTTATGCGAGTGTTCTCTAAAATAGGTTTGATTTCTGCAAGTTTGATTTTAGAATAGACTGTCAAGAAAATTTATCCATTCTCTTTTGCATACAACCATTGACACCACCTTGGATTGATAAGTTAAATGATGAGGATTGCAATGATCCCATAATATTCCGCCCCATTGCCAGGGATAGGTGTCATTAGAGAATCAGAAAAACTAGTTTGACAACCTTTTAGATTTACAAGTTCCTCAAGAAAGGTTTATCTCTCAAAACCCCCCCAAAATATCAGCTCTAAAGAGAAACCCCACTATCTATTTCAAGATATCCTTAGCTTGAAGACTATCACTCTAAGTCCTAGCAAAGGATATTTCTTTAAGGAAAGAATTGATGGATCATTGCTTGCAAGAGGTGCAAAATACAATGAAGAGATTTTATCTTCATTACAAAAGCTTGCAAAAAAGAGACTTAATTGGAGACCTTCAAAGTCCAAGAATGATTGCCCAATCAAATTTTTGAAGTCAAAAGAGGGTTGCCCAATCACAGATTTGAAGAAAAAGGAGTTGTTTCCAATCATACATGCAATAGATTAGAAGGAAGGATTACAAGATCTTTCCAATTAGCCCATGTATTTTCTAGAATCAAAAATCATGGAGAAGGCTTCCACTTCAAAAGAAGGTGAAGCCTTGAATTACAAAAAAAATGTTGTCTTCTTTTCATTCTCTTCTCAAGAATTTTAATGCATGGAAAAATATTTCGAGAAGAGAAAGATACTTTTCATAATTAGTTAATTGTTTTGTATAACCTCTCTACATTATTAAGTAGACTAGGATTAAAAAAAAAAATTCTAAAAATGAGTGCTCTACACAAGCTATTTCCTCTTCTCAAAGGTTGTAAACATGCACTTTTCCGTAAAATTTGTTGCTCTCAAAATCTGCTACAAATATTTTGGCATTATGGATGACTAGTTTTTGCAACTTTGGAATCTAGTTTCAACACTAAAACTTTAATAGTATGGAAGCAAAAATAATGATGAAAAAAATTGAATTGCTATTCAATGCGAAGGATCAAGTTGCAAATCTCAAAAATTGAAGAAATTCTTTGCATGCAACATGGGGAAAGTGAACTACAACTCATGCATCAAGAGGTACTTGAAACAACTACTAAAAAAATGAATATGAAGGCTCATTATAGTTGCAAAGGGACCTGCAACATTTTAGGTGTGAGAGAGATGATGAGACAAAAAGTGTCTCATCTATTAGCCAAATAAAAGCATGTATTTTACTTAATTATGGAGTTTATCAAGACTAAGCATGATGATGAAAGTAAGAGATTTCCAGTTGCAGCAGTCAAATATTTCATCATATCTTAAAAATTATGATCTGCGTTCTTGATGTTTTTGGATAAAGATTCAAGACAAGAAGGTGAAAAAACCCATTAAATTTCATAAAAACCCAGTTCACGGTTTGAGAGAAAAATTCACTAGTCCAATGCTCCAGAACTTTTCTTCCATGCTCTAAAATTTCTGAAATTTGTTCATTCGTTTGCTTCTATGCTCCAAAATTTTTGGAACTAAGTATGATAGCATTTATGAAGAGGTTGAGTAGTTAAGGGACAAAAATTTCAAGCATTAAAGGAAATTGGAATGACTTGGACATAAGTTGAGAGAATATAGGGGTAGTTGCAAATATCTAGGGAGTTCAACCCAATTTATGAGTAGTTGAGAGCATATAGGAGAAAATTTATGAGTTTTAATGATAGAAGAGGTCAAAGGAAGGCTTATTCAACACTCTAACACCTTTTTGGAGCAGTTTAAAGGGTTGAAAATCAAGGATTTTTGTTTTGGACGACCAAAAGAGATTGACTTAGCGAATGGAGTGAAGACTTATCCTTTCTTTCTCCACACATATTCCTATTTTCTAGCAAGTTGTTGCATAGCTATGAGGCTCATCTTTTAATTCTATAATTTATTGTAATAAAGGAATCAATGAGGGGATTAGAAATACTTGTTTTGGCCTGAGGAAATATGATAGTTTCTAATTTCATTTCAAGCAATGTATTTCCAAAAAATTTAGAGTAAATTTGAATTCAAAAAAAAAAAATCATTTCCAGAAAAATGTGAAGTAGTTTAGCATTTTCAACTCATGCAAGTGTGTCTTATATTAGCTTCCTTTCATGCAACTTCCCTTTTATGCAAGTGTGCTCCAGAATAGGTTTGATTCTGCAAATTTGATTATAGAATAGACTGTCAAGAATTTTTTCTCCATTCTCTTTTGCATACAACCATGGACATCACCTTGGATTGATAAGTTAAATGATAAGGATTGCAATGAACCCATCAAGGTGATAATTACACCTATCTCTAATAATTTCCATTTTAAATTAAAGAACCAAACTTTCCTCTTTCTTTGGCAGTAATGTCATTATAGTGATATCCTTAAAAAAATAGTTTATATTGCTGCCACTTAGAGATTTTTATCATGGGTGGTGATAGGGTTAGAACTGAACCAAGCTCTTGTGATGATTTCAAAATGATCCACTCCTTTGGCACGTATGTATGGAAGGGAGATTACCCCCTTCCTCAAATATCTTAATGAGAATGGTGAAAATTTATCCATCCATTTTTCAATGCCTAGAATAAGTTCTAGATGAGGATGGGTGGTATTTCCTTTGAAGTAGGTGAGGACATTAATGCCCAAGAAACTAGTATTTCATGTAAGGAATAAAATTTGAAGAGACACATCAAATTACTAGATAATAAAAGAATGACCCTCTTCTTCAAAGAGGGTAAGATTATAGTGAAACTTCAAGGTGGGTTTGATAGAGTGAAACTTCCATAGTTTTGGGATAAGGTATGTTATGCTAGAAGGCAAGTTCAAGTGTTTATTTTTTCCATTTATCCCATCTAAACCACTTTATAAATAAAAATATCATCATCTTTCCTTTCTATTTTATATCCTCACTAGATCCCTCTATGAAGGAAGCCATTGACTTGGCTACTATAAACCATATTAAACCCCTATCCCACTTCACCAAGGTCTCATTTTCTACCTCTATCATTTCCACCTAGCCATTTTCCCAACGAAACCCATAAGATATTTTCTCATTGAAGAATCCCCACTTTTCTGTCCCCTTAAAAATAACAATGTTAATTCCCCTATGGGGAAATCCATGATGTCTCCCCACAAAGGAAATAATAATCTTACTACCCTACAAAATTTCACCCTTGTTTCCTCCCCAAATGAGGCTAAATCAACCCCTCAATCAAAATCCTCTAAAACCCCCCACTCTTCATCCAAGAAGATTGTGTTTTTTAGCCTTTGTGTTCTAAAAATTGTCCCTATAAAGAACCCTTCTTCAAGTAAGTGGGGCCATATAGGGACCACCGAAAATTCCATAAATTAAAAAGAAAAAGAAAGCCTCTATTCAACTCTTTATGGAGGAAGCTAATACAAAAGGTGGGGAAATTTATGCTAAAGATAACTTAGATGACAAGGAAGGGACTTATAAAAGAGTTGTTGACACTATGAATGAAACAAAGGGCCCCAAGTTGAACATTAGGTGGTCTAACAAGCTTGTTAGTCACATGACCCCTAATTTCAATATTGGTGAAATTTCCAGTGACTTTAAGGCTATGGAGGAGAAATAAGAAGGAAAAAACAAGGATGAAGATGATGATGAGTTGGATTTTGATAATGAGGGTCCAAGACTATTCTTGGATATGAATGGTCTTCTCTCAGACTCGGAGAATTCATACACCACCCTCGATGTTCAACCTGCTCAGGAAAACTCCAAGTGCAATCATACTGCTACTAAAGTTGTTTCCCTAAAGCATATAGTTGAATATCTTGAAGGGGAGATGAGAGTCATCTCTTGCTTCAATTTTAAATTCATGCATCACTCAATGACCACTCTTTGTACCTTGCTAGATGAGGATCTCAAATGCCATGGAAGTAAGATGGGAGCTAGCACTAATGTTGACCATAGGGAACTTTTCAAGTTCCTCAAGGAGAATTGGGGTCAAATATTTAGTTATTCTTATGCTCTTTGTTTCTATTTTATTCTTGTTTACTATGAAATCTTCTCTTTAAGTATTGTTAATGTGTTATTTTTGTCCTATGGTCTTTTTAAATTTCCCTTGGGGACCTTTTGTGTTAAGGGATCAACACCCTATTCCACTACTTATATTATCAAAAATAATAGGGGTGTCCATAGATGTAATTCTTTGTCAAATACATCCATCCATATATCAATATATTCATTGAAATAAAAACCATCACATAGTATTTTCATGCATAAAATATCATAATCATAAGAGTGAAAAAGGTTGGATTTCCAATTGGAATGGCTAGCTTGATCTAAATATAGACAAAGCCACATAGTTTGTTCATGATAAACTAATTTACCATCATTTCTTATTGTCACCAATTATTGTGGTGGATGTGACACTTCTATAGGATTGGAAGATGAATTTCGAGTTATACCATTGAATGAAATATTAACAACATGACATTGTAAGTGTTATTAGTGAATGAGAGAGAAAAAATCCATAAACCATTTTTATGTTCTTATTATGTTATAGAATGATGAATGATTCATATGAAAGATTTTAGAGTTGCTGAGGGAAATGCTTTTCTAAAGGGGAAGGAAATGTATGATCCTAATATGATATATTCCTAAGTATACTAATTAGGATGAAGGGGTATATCCCTACATAATATAGCCTATAAATAAGGAAGAGAACTCTCTCCCATATCATCTTATCATAAAATATTGAGTTCATATATTATTATTTGATTATTGGAGGCCACCCCCTCAAAGTGGTATGCTTTATTTCTTATTTTTACAAATATTTCTAATAAATATCATAATATTGGCTCCCTAATCTCAATAATCAAGATGCTCCTCACCTAGTCTACACCAAACAACTAAGGGTCTACTGCTCCCTAGGTACATCTTTCTTATAGAGATTCATGTAATAGGTATTCTCCTACATGATCTTCCTCACTTCATCTATAACCTACCTCATGGGCATCCCTATTGCAACCTTGGTCTATTATCACCTTGATATCTCTACATCTCTCTTAGCTATCAATTATTCTACCTGAGCTTGTACTTTGTCTCTCTCTATGGTCACTTGGACTAACTAAGCTTGGAGCCCTTCCTCTCCACCTATAGATTATCTATCTCTTATACAAATAGATCTTTATCATCGATGGCCTCATCTCTCTCTGTTTATGCCTCATCTCACTTTCATAACACAATGGCTAGTTATATATCTAGAATATCCTCTCCTTTTCCTCCTTATGGTTTGGAAACCCATCCATCATCTCCTATCTACCCATATTTTTTTTCACCTCTACCACCCCAAACATTTCCTCCATCATCTCTATCTCCATCTCTATTGACTCCCTCACCTCTCCCCATGGAAACAAAAATCTCTTCTCTCCTTTGTTTGATTTTCCAACCTCTACCCAAAACTCCTCTCCATTGTGGTATAATCCCCTTCCCTCCTAGACCAATAATTCTAGTAGGTATGTTTCTATCCTACAATGTATCGTAGTCTACTTTAGTCCCTACATCAACCACAACTACACATAAATCCTAGGCTATAGGCATCAATGCCTCAAACTCCATGATAGATGTGTTAGAAGATATTATAAACCCCTAATCTATTATCTCTCAATGTGTCCTCATGCATATAACCTCCCTAATTAACTCTCCATGTGGTTTTCCAAATTGTCGGTGTTGTAGACAACCCAATTCTAATATCACATCTTTAATTAATGAAAATTCTAAATTTTAATTAATTATTTTGTTACATCTTGTAACTAATTAAATATTATTTAATTAATTATTCTTCTTTTTCTCATAATTAACTAAATAGTTAATTAAATATCATATTATTTAATTAATTATTCTAGAAATTTAATTAATTATTCTAGCCTACCTTATAGTCTATTAAATACCACATTTAATTAATTATCCTATAGTCTTCTCCAAATTAATTAAATATTATACTATTTAATTAATTTAACCTTGGTCCATATTCCTCCAAATCCACTAATCCTATTTAAGTTAATAAATCTATGATTAATTAACCTAACCCATATCCTAACCATCACTAACATTCTCTAATTTTTAATTCTACCCATTCCCCCAATCTTTTAGGCATGTGACATGTGTCATACAAGCCTCTTAAATGAATGGCATGCACAAGTCACTATCCATCTCCAATTCATCCCTTGACCTCGGTTCTTATTGGAGGCTCAGACATGTGTGAAATCCTCTTCCCCATAAGAGCCACCCTACACTTTCCACTTATTAGCATTTTTCATATCCTCTAAGCCTACACATTTCCTTATTTGTATCCACTTGTCAAAATCTTGTTCTTCCTAATGTGTGCTTAAATATGTGTGAGCACACATTTTTCACCACATGTCAATTTCTTGTTCTTCCCAAGATGTTCTCACATGTGTGAGTACACCTTGCTCACTTCCCCATGCCACATGTCATAGTCACATGCCTCCACCTTGTGACACTTGTCACAAGGCTAAGCCTTTTCCATCTCATTCAATATCAACAATCCATTCCACAAGAATATCTTGACTCTCCATTTCTCCATCCAAAAATCTATAAATTCAAGAATTCCCATATCATTTTCAACAATGCAATTTGAGTTAGCTAAACTATGCTATGAAATCATAAAAAGAGAAATCCACAATACAATCAAGAGAAAATTTTACAAGTTTAAGGTTCAAACTTGGATCTCAATCAATGGAGGTAAAAGTGTGAAGGTATAATAATGTTTTATTGTCATTTCCTTATGTTCTTTATTGATTTATCTTCATTATCATTTTTTCTCTCTTCATTTTGGTACACCCAATGCGAACCACGTCCCTTACTAATGATTTTATGAGTTTTTGGTGAAGTTTTAGCTTGTAGGTTTTATTTTCACACTTTTCCCTATAGATAAATGCTTACACAATCAAAAGATGTGCTATTTTAGAAAATTCCAACACTTTCACTTCTTCAAGTTGAACTTATGGTCTGACATTTTATGCCTCTACATCGACTTTCAACACTTGCACCTTTAATAAGAATGCATATGTTTCTAAATAGGGTTTAGTTTCATAAGATTAACCTTTGTCTTATTTATAGATTTTAAAAAACATTTAGGGACATTTACAGGTTGTTAAGTTATTTTTAATTTTACTTAAGATTTATCTTTTTGTATTGGACTCTTCTACTACAAGCACAAAATTTATAAAGAATAAAAGAAAAAAGAAAAGAAAAGTACCAAAAGAACAAAAACAAAAAAATAATATTTCAAGTTTGCATTCACAAATTTCTTGTTCTCCTTTGACATATTTTTTATTTATTTTTAGTTCAAACATGACTATCTTCCTTTTTTATTGATCACTATAGAGCTACACCTACGTAGTATATCTCTACACTTCTACGCTGACTTACAGTGCTTGCGCTCTTTCTGTCGATGTTTGTGCTTGGACTTAAAACACTTTTGTTTCAACGTGACGCACCTACGCTGTGATCTCTAGTGCCTTTATTACAAGAAGTTACACTTTCATTTATGAGTAGAATATTTAGTCTTTTAAGGATTTTATAGACAAATTTGCAACATTATCACCTTCACAAGTTTAGTTAAATTGAAAAATTAAGTTCATGTAATCTAGACTTAACTTAAAAAAGAAATAAAACTTGTTGAAAAATTTAAAGGCTAAGGAAGATTGATTTCAAGGCTTTTCACATTAATAATGAAATTTTTGATAACTAGGTCATTGGCACAAATCTTCTTTATTAAGTTATTATCCATCAATATTTTTTTTTGCTAACAATACTTGCAAGTTCTTATCCACTATCAAAACATGCCTACATGTGGATCTATTGTGCCTATGTGTAGACTAGTTGTACCTCTATTTTACACTTATGCACATTCTGTCGGCTCCTACACAGAGATGGATTGCGCTTCTAAGGTAACTTTTAATGCTTCTACTCTAGAGAACTACACCTCTGTGAGTATATTTTTTGTTCTCTATGTTTTGGTGCTTGTGTTAGTGACAACTACACTTTTGTGCAGAATTTCTATGCCTTTGTTTGACAAAGATGTTCTTATATTATAGTGTATGAAATTTGATTATTTTCTTGATTTTTGCTAACTTTTTGGACTAACAAGTGGTGTAACTAGTTAAGCCTATCCAATATTTGATCTTCTAAACTACTAACTTGCGGCATTATAGGTATGTAAGTCCAAGATTTATTTTTCAACTAAATTAGGCACTAAATTAAAGTAGTGGTAAATTAACCTTTTTTTTCATGTTTGGAGGGATGCATAGACATATGATCTCCCCTTGCACTTAGAGCCATCTTGGGGATCAAAAATCTTGCATCTCATTAATTTTTTTTTACATTAGAGCTTAGGACTTGCTAGTTTTGTGTGTATTCTCTCCCCTCTCACCTAGTGTGAACTTGGGGATCAAAAATACCTAGCAATTGAACTTCCCTTTTGGATGCCTTCTTGTGGACTTCATCACCCCATGGGATGACCTCAACCATGCGTTACTGACGACGTATATATAGGGGGAGAACGGAAGTTGTACCCCAATCTATTTATGTTATAATTGTTGAAGTCTTCATGTCTGGGTGATTGTAGTACAGGAGGTGAAGGGTTAGTCTGAGCTTTCGCATCAAAAGTTCTTGATCCATGCTTGTGATGGACTAGTGTTCATGGTGGTGTCTCACATACCCTTGTGGTATTTGGAGGACTCCCCTAGAAAAATCCTAAAAGCCTATATCAATACCATTCATACATAGCTTAGTGTGGTGCAAGGTACAACTGATCATGCCCAAAGTTACTCATCACATATGAAATTTTGTTAAGGTGACACATAATCCTTGGTTGGGCCTTGTCCTTCTAAGGAAAGAGGTACAAAATTGGTGTATGACCTTTGCATACTCTAGGTCACCCATTCAATTGGAAGTATTAGCATCACCATTGGTAGGCCCACATTAAGTCTATAATCCCACTTGACTAATTTAGGAATGTGTTAATGTGCTTGGTGTGTCTTCATGTGCTAAACCAATGATAAGCCACTTAACTTTATCAGTTGAAAATATCATTTTTACCCTAAAAAATTCAAGTCAATTGGCAAATATTTTTTCTTATGTGAACATATCTTCTACCAAAATCTAGACTATAGAACTATGCTTTTTCCATATCTAGTTGTGCTTGCACTCTAAAAAAATTAACTCATTCTCTATCCAACTCCACATATCAAACTATGTCTGCACTTTGTGAAGTTGCACATGTGCTTTACATAGTTGTGTCTTTTCTCTAACAAACTATCACTGTCAAACAATGCTTGCACTCTATAAATTTGTGTTTGTCTATCAAACTGTGCCATTGAATTGAAAAATTGCACTTGTGTTTGTCCTAAAAAATAAATACCATCCAATAGTACCTAATAGATATCCTTGATTAGAAGCTCATATTTTTCAATTCATAGTCTGACCATAGGCCTATCTTCTTCATTGTTATTCTCCTATCCAAATTACTCTTCCATCCTTTATAGCACTTGGACTTACCAATTACTTTTTATTTCTCATACATCATACCATCTTAACTATTCCCATTCATTTTAATTCCCCATCCTAAACATACCTAATCATTCTATCCTAATCACCCCACACCCTCATCCTTACAAATCAAAATTTTCTTAAAATTTAAATCCAGATCCTTACACTTATACATCATCCTCTAACTTAAGTTTTTCTTAAAAAAATTCCTATCTTAAGTAACATGGTTAGTTAGCTCATAATTTTAGATTATTTATCTTGATGATTTGGCTCCCTTTGGTTCAATTTTTCAAAAATTCATTATCTAATCTTGTGTAGGAACTTGTCTATCCTAAGTAAGAAAATTTGCATCCCAAAATGATTTTATCTCCAAGGATCTATGTTTTTATCTTTGATACAAACTTGATTTTGTATCTCTTGATCATACACATCTATCAATAAAAATGCTTTATCAAATCATCCATATCATCCCAGGTCCAAGATATCTCCATCATCTTAATCAAACCTTTAATTTTTCCAATCCAAAAATTTGTATCATCCCCATCCTAGTTCAAATTATAAGTTCACCATCCTAATCCAACTTCTAAATCCATCATCCTAATCCTAATATAATTCCAATTCCAATTCATCCTCTATCCAAATCCTTTCATCACCTATCATAATTAATCTCTCTAAAAGGAATCCTCACTTTTCATTCCACTCGCTAGAGCACAAGCTAAAAGAAAAATGGATTATCAAGAGAATGTTATCATTAATGATGTCACCATTCAACCTTTATCTCCCCATGATGAGGAAACATATGTAGATCAACCTAAACACTCTCCTAGATTGAAAGCATTTTCTCAAGATCCCCATAACAAAGAAATAATGCAAATATTATATGATCTTAACAAGGATATCAGATTATTGGACCTTCTAACTAAAGGAGCTAAACTTCCAACCAACTTTGATATTTCACAAATTAGATGGAATCTAATAACCCATCATCCTCCAACAACTTTTTGAATAGTATTTTAGGGTCACAACTAAACCTTAACCATCCTCTTTACACAACCACATCTCAACCAATGTTTGACCAAATTCCTACATCCTCTTCTCAACTAAGAGTCAATATCCCTACCAATACCATATACACATCTACCCACCCTACCATACCTACCCAACCCCTCACCACATCAATGAATGCTAATTGCATTCAACCTCAAGTATCTCACACATTGAAATACTTACATACTAATCAACATATCACAAACACTTCTCAACCTCCAAATACTTCCAACATAAGCCATCCCTCAACACCCCTCTACCAATCCCAAAATAATAACCAATACACAAGCATCCACCCATCTACCAACATTGACCATGCCCAAGAATTACAAAACATGAAGAATATGACTCAAGGCATTCAAATGGGTCAACCCAATAAGACCTATAGGTTTAAGGACATATGTCCTTACCCTTTTGAAAAATACATATTATCCATACCCTTTCCTAAGAACTATGAAGTACTCAAATTTAATAAATATAAGGGAAAGGGTGATCATGTTGAACATATCAGAGTTTTATGTGACATGTAAAGAGGTCACCTATTGTGATGTTTATCTTATGATATTATTCCCTAGAAGCCTTGGGGGAAAATCCTTAGAATGATTCACACACTTTCCCCATTGTTTAATCACATCCTTTTTGACTTAGCCAAAATATTTGTGACACATTTTTCATACAACATTGAACAAGAAGTCACATTGGCTAAACTATGTAGCACCAAACAAAAACTCAGGGAAAGTTTTTCCACCTTTCTTCAATGATGGATAGAACTAGCAAGTTTATTCCCCTTACATATTCCCAAAAACAAATGGTTAACATCTTTGTTGAAAACTTAAACACAGACATAGGTCGCCACCTACAACTACAATGTGTTAATAATTTTTATGAAATGATTGAAAATGGGTTAGCCATTGAAAATATTTGATATCTAAAAGGGTATTTAAAATTTATGAGGACCAAAAATACAAAAACAACCAATCCAATGATAAATATAGATATTGGTTCAAAAATAAAAATGTTGTGGGTGATAGAGTAACTGACAAAAAAAAAGTGCAAAATCTTCAACCCACCTCATCCAAAGACCAAAACACATCACAACAATAAACTATCTCCAATATTGTCACCATCCCTCAAGGAAAACCTAGGTAGAATAATAAAGATAAGTGCAATTACACCCCTTTGGGTGAACCAATTGAGGTCATATTTCATAAAATTGCATAAGAAAACCTTATAAATTTTCCTATGACAAAACCTTTTAATGAAATCCAACCTAAGCCTACAAGAAAATATAAAGAGAAGGAATATTGTGAATACCATAAGGTTAAAGGTCATAATTTACATCTAAATGTATGAAGCTGAAAAATCATACACAAGATCTTATTGATATGGGAGAGATAAATATTGAAGGTCAAACTCATAACTCTCTTAATGAACAACTAGGCATATATACACAACCCTTCCTGTAATGCTTCGCTATGCAAACCCCATAGGACAACTGTCAACTAACCAACATCAGAACAATGTTTTTTTTAAAGGAAAAATCTATGCAATAATCATTAATTAAATAATTAATCAAAATTACAATAATCACATAACGACACCTAACTAGTCACATAGGGTTACATGGTTGCATTACTTGAAATTGTTCCCAACCAATAACATCATTATAAATTAAATGCCAAGTAACTAAACAATAGGAGCATACATACACAAGATGACATAAAGACAACATACAACCATTCATGGTTAATAGAGATTAAGAGATACATATATTGGTATGTGCACCAATCTGTGACACAATTTTGGCTCTTAAGATGCCAATTTTTTTCTGAAATTAGGGAAATCTAATTTGCACGAGAAAATGAAGGTAGTTACGCTCAAAATTTCAAGATGCGAAAAGAACAAAAGTTGAAGTGCTCCAAGTCTAGTTTCTAAGCTACTATTGTTTTTTGAAATTAATGAAGATTAAGGGTCTCAATATGGGGGGGGCCAAAACAGGTCCTGTTTTTATAAAAAAAATAGCATAGCGCCTAAGGAGCTCCCCCCTTTTTGGTTAACTTTTTTTAAGAATTTCAAAAATCCCAATGGTGAGAAATTAGCTAACACCATGTAGTTTATCCTCCTTCTTTCAGATAATTTTTTTAATGAATATATAATATTTTATGAATTTTCAAAGTGGACACATCCTGAAAAGCTAAAATTTGAGCATGTTCCCCCCCAATTTTTTTGCAAACTAATCGAAAATTGATTTTTATTTTTTTCATCATGTGTAGAATGGAGTCTAGTTTCAAAAACCATAGTTTGCTTCACATTCCGATGAATGTGTAAAAATCTATCCTAAACCTAGCACATGTTGGTTTTTGACCAAAAACAAAGGCATTTACAATAGAAGTCGTGGATCAAAACCTTAACTAAATCAAAATGAAAAAAGAATTATATATTTAGATAGCTGAGATAGAGGTTAACACTATCATGGTTTTTTTTATAAACTTGCATTGAAAGATGTGCAAATGAGATGGGGAGCACGGTCAAAAATATGAGAAAATTTAGCAAATCCTGTTAATTAACATGTCTAAAGCAGGTCATTTGGCATGCGCCAAATGTGATGAGTCATTTGGCGAGCACCAAATGGCCTACTTTGCACAGAACTAGATTTTTGCTTTCTCTGTCAGGGAAATTATATACATGAAATAAACAGAACTAGATTTTTGCTTTCTCTGTCAGGGAAATTATATACATGAAATAAACATTTAAGTATAAGTTGACATTTACATATGGATATTTACTTTCTTTACTTTCTTATACTTTAAGTTATATTTCATGTATATATAGGCAGGATGTTTGAGAGTGGTTTCAGATCTCTAAGAGTTATAATGCAAATTCTAGTTTTTGGAAGATCTTAAAAATTTCAGACTTAGTCAAATTTTAGTAATCAGCATGTCAAATTTCAGTAATCAGGAGGTCAAAATTTAGTACTCAGGAGGTCGAATTTCATCTATCTCACTCATTTTCATCTCTTATTCTCTAGACCTCTCTCTCTCACTATCTTCATCCCTTTATCTAACAATATCTTCCTTGAGCTCAAGAACTATGTCTCTACATGTCCATCTCTCTCTCCTTCCCTCTCCAATATCTATCTTCCTCCCTCCTTCCCTCTCTACATTTTTCTATCTCTCATCCCTCTCCTTTAATCTCTATATATCTCTCTCTACTCTCTACACCTACCTATCCCTCCCTCCCTCTCTCTCCTCTCTTTCTCTCTCTCTTTGCTTCCCTCACTCTCTCCTCCCCTCTCTACTCTCTATCTTTTCATTCTCTCTATCCTTCCCTCTCTAGTTCTCTCTATCTCACTTCTCTCTCCTTCCCTCCCTCCCTCTCTAATTTTCTCTATCTCCCTCTTTCTCTCCTTCCCTTTCTACTTCTCTTTTTCTCACCTCTCTTTCTCCCCCTCTCTCTCTCCCTCTCTCTTCCTTTCACCCACCTTTGCTCTCTACTTCTCTCTATCTAACCTATCCCTCTATACATCTCTCTCTCTCCCCCCTCTTTCCATCTCAATCTCTCCACCTTCCTCCTTATCTCTCTAGTTTTAAGCTCCATCACACATCTCTATCACCTATCTCACTTCTCTCTTTCCCCTTCCCTCTCTACTCTCTTTCTCTCTATCTCACCCTCCTCTCTCTTATCTCTCTCACCTCCGTCTCTCCATCCCTACCTTTTCCTCCCTCTCTCCTTCCCTCTATTTTTCTCTTTATCTCCTCCTCCCTCTATCTACCTAGACCTCTCTCTATTTTTGTCTCACCTCTCTCTCCATCCCTACCTCTCCAGGTATATCTCTCCTTTCATATCTACTTCTCTCTACCTATTTTTCCCTCTATACCTATTTCTCTCTCCCTCCTTTCCTCCTCTCTCTCAATATCTCCACCTTCTTTCCCTCTCTAATTCTCTCTCTATCACCTCTCTCTATCTCTCCTCCCTCTCTACTCTCTCTATCTCTCCCTCCCTCCCCCTCTTTCTATCTCTCCTCTCTCCCTCCCCCTCTTTCTATATCTCTTTGCCCTCTCTCTACCTATATCTCTCTCATTCTATCTATCTCAACTACCCATCTTTACCTATCCCTCCCTCCTCTCTCTCTTCCACCAAAATTCACTCTATATCTCTTTCTCTAGCCTACCCCTATATACCTCATTTTCTCTCCCTTTATCTTCCCCTCTCTCAATCTATCTACTTTTCTCATT